>LZPO01117224.1:112629-123052 GCA_001675575.1 Neotoma lepida
TTCAAACGACCCATAAGCCAAATATAGGTGGTTACAGAGACAGACAGGTTCAAAAAAGAGTTGGAGGGAGACAGCCACAGCTGCTGGGAAAGTCAAAATAAAGGAAAGTCAGTCTGGGTCTTAGAGAGGAAGAAAAGGCGGTCCAGGCTTGAGCTGGGTCTGACCAGCTGAGACAGAGGGTCCAACTAGACTCCCAGGCTTCGCTGGGGAAGATGCCCGCCTGCAGAAGAGTGAGAGTTCAGGAGTGCATTGCATCCTAAACACGGTACATGTGTGCAGAAAGCAGGCTGCAAAGGGTTCTGGACCAGCAGTCAGACATAAGGACCCAACTCAGCCGTCACTGTTTAACTGTGTGGTCTTGAAGGAGGCCTCTTNTCCTCTCTTCACTTCATCCCACGTGTCTAAAGTGGACTCAAGGCAACCATTCTGCCCCCCTCAGGAGAGTCAGTCAGGGTGGGAAGTTGGAGAGCACGTGGACGAGTGAAGCCCTTCACAATGCAAGGCATTCCTTCCATCACAGACAGTATACTGTCCCAAGTATTCTGAAAGAGAAAGCACAGGGTAGAAGGATGGAAAAGAAGGCAATCAAACTGTTCTGTAGCAGAGAAAGGGTTTCTGAGGTCAAGGCCTGCCCTCCACAGTCCCTCCTCTTCCTCCGTAGATAGGTGGGCTACAAACTTGCCCCCTTGGAATTCCTGCTCAAAGAGAGGCCTCTCCCCACTGAAATTTAGGCATGAGATTTACCCACCTCCCTCTCCCAGACAAAAGAAAGAAACTCAGTGTGGGGACTGGGTGACCACTTCCTTCTGTGCAGAGACCTAGGAGTCACTGGTGAATCCCCAGGAGGAGTCAAAGGTGATGCCCCATGTCACATGGTCCCTTAATCCTCACTTTAAGCCAGATTTAAAAGTCTTCAAAGTAGACCTTTGACCAGAAGGAAAATGGCTAACTGAAGAGGCCGCTTTTGGGGAATAGTTCATGTTCATCCAAAGGGCTTTAGGGCATTCCTATTCGGGGGCAGTCTCTTGGGCATAAGTGTTAATCTCACCAGTGCCAGCCCAGCCCTGGGATCTGGCAGGGCCTGAGGGCCTGGTTAGTCTTGTGTCTCATCTAAAATAGGTGCATGAAAAGTTCAACATTTCACAAGAGCTGGAGAGGGGAGGGGGTGGGAGGAGAGGAAGCAGGGGGAGGGGGCATTGTAAGAGCCAGGAGAACAAGAAATCTGCTGTGAGATCGTGTCTCCTAGAAACATCAGAGAAGCTACACCCATGATGTCTCACCAACATGACTACCTAAACGTGACCTGAACAAGGATGACATCAGTACACATGCCGACATGGAAGGGGAAAAGCTCAAGAGACCTCAACCCTAACAAAGAACCACAGGCAACTAAGGGATGCTGAGAGCAGGAGAAAGAGTCTTCCTCAGACCACAGGCAACTAAGGGATGCTGAGAGCAGGANAAAGAGTCTTCCTCAGACCACAGGCAACTAAGGGATGCTGAGAGCAGGANAAAGAGTCTTCCTCAGACCACAGGCAACTAAGGGATGCTGAGAGCAGGANAAAGAGTCTTCCTCAGACCACAGGCAACTAAGGGATGCTGAGAGCAGGAGAAAGAGTCTTCCCCATAAAAGAGCACAACATTGGCTATCTACTACTATATGGTGAGCACCAAAAGCACATATATACATGCAATATTGTATGGACTGATCAGGTTATATTTATATATTTAGGATATATATGTGCATACATACTTGTGTTACATAAATATGTAACAACAGTTAAAGAAAAAGATGCCATGAATTTGAAAAAGAGCAAGGGGGAAGGTTTAGAGGAAGAAAAAGGAAGGGAGAAATATGTAATTTTACTATAGTCTTTTTAAAAAGTCATAATTTTAAAAAATAGGTGTTGAAGAGAAAGGTTAGGCCAGGTCCCAAGGAAGCATTAGGACGCAAGTAGCAAACCATTATTTATTTCCAGGATGAGCCATTACCGCTTATGATGCACACATCAGTAAGGCATTTTTGGAGCACCAACTACGTGCTGTTTTCTAAGTCGGCGAAGATGGGAATGATGGAGTCAAAAATCCCCAAGAGGTCAGAGCCTAGTAGGGAAGACAAGGGGGTCAACAGATGTTGTTTCAGGGAACTACGTCAGTCTGGGCATGGTACAGAACAGTGGATGAGGCTCCTCAGAACACTGCTTTTAGGGCTTCCTTATGCATGCAACACTCCCAGA
Organism: Neotoma lepida; assembly: GCA_001675575.1. Classification (NCBI taxonomy): domain Eukaryota; kingdom Metazoa; phylum Chordata; class Mammalia; order Rodentia; family Cricetidae; genus Neotoma; species Neotoma lepida. The sequence continues at coordinate 114,867 of LZPO01117224.1, forward strand.
GTATCTGGCCAAGGCACGTTCTGCATGTGGGTCTGAGCTGAGGTTGGGGATGCTGAATTCCCAACTGATGCCCAAGAGAGGGTGAGCTGCCGCAGGAGCGCAGACCACAGAACTGTGATGCCTGAGCTGAGTCTTGAAGAATAAGCACGAATCGCCCAAGGTAAAGGAGTAGAGGCAGTGATGCAGCTCGGATACAAAGTGGGGCATGAATTGTTCTAAACAAGTGTTTTGGGTTGGCTAAATAGGAAGTGGACAGTGAGGTTGGAGAGGACCAGGTCAAGGGCTCACAGGACCTGTGTGTCTGACTGTGGCATTCAAACTTTATTGAAAAGACAGTGGGATCATTAATACTTTAGATCAGGGGAAAACTGGTTCAGATAGCATGTACAAAAGAGCTTTCAGATGAAAGCACAGGAAACAGACAGGAGGATAGGGTGGAAAGGAAGCCAGGAACAACGAGGCTAGGCTCTGCCTTTCAGAGCATGGTCCTACCACTTTTACCCCTTCTCTCTACCGGATCCTCACGATAACCCAACAGGGAGTCAGTCAGGTGACACTGAGGCAACAGAATCTCTTGAGCCAGGTGTTCAGGCAGCCTAGGCAACAGAGCAAGACCTTATCTCAAGAAAGCATGAATAGCCATCAGCTACTCAGCATGGGTGCTCACCCCATGCAGGCTCAGCTCTCCTCGAGTGAGCAGACCCCTCTCCACTGCATTGTGTTTCACAGTCAGGTCCTGCAGGCCTCCCTGGAAAAGCCTCTCCACACTGGCCCAGGCCCATTGATCTGTGTAATGCACTGTCTGCTTTATTCTCTTTGCACTTAGTCCCAAAGGACCTGATGCTCTTGAATGCCTTTTTATATTTCCTTTTGCTTTTCATAACGTAGCTCATCTTTCAGAAGTGCACCTGTGCTGTATATGCAAGAACTACGTAAGAATAATAAAGAAATGCTGAGCACTCTCCTTGGATGAACAAACAGACGCTACCAAGAGACCTGATATTCCTGCGTGCCCATCCCTGGGGCCTTCTGGAATCTTTGAACCCTCCTAAAAGGTAACCTCAGGTAGCCTGATGACCAAGAGCAGTCTTCCACGTCTTTTCNGTCTCCCCCAGCTCCTCACAGTAGGTTCTGTGTTAAAAATCTAGGCATGCAAACAACCTTTGCTTTGATTCCCTTTGTGGAAAAGTGGGAGACAGAATTTCAAATCGCATCTACTGGAATAATCCAGAGCACAAGGTTACTGCTACCCTTACAGTTCTCAGGCCAACCCCACAAGACAGTCAGTGAAAATGTATTTCACTGAATTCCAGATTCACCTCATCTAACTGCAATGACACTTTCCAGCCGAGGTGAAGAATAAAGCCATGGCACTAAGCACAGGCCCTCTGTGATGATTCTGTTGGCTCCCAGAGGCATGTGCTCTGATCCACTATGGAGCAGGAGGAACAATCAGGATTTCTGCTTATACTGTGAATGTTCTAGATATGCACATGTGTGTGCTGTGTGCTACAGAGTACAATGCACTGCCTGGAGTAGCAAATGTAGTACAGAGCCGAGTAGCACAGTGTTGGTGTCACCCAAGGGTCACCTCATCCCTAACTAGAGAGGCCACAGGGAAAGCCCCAAACTGGGAGGACTTATGCATCCATCTTTTGGTACATGCAAAAGGTACTGTATAGATCTCTTCTTGTGTACCATGCTCTGCTACTCAAGTCCCATCCGAGTATCTGCCTACAAGCCTCAAGCTGCAAGAATACAGAAGAACTTTGGGGCTGCCCAAAGTTATCAAGTATACATCAAAGTACAGATTATTTGCCAGGATACTTTCTGTGCTAAAAATCTGCCCAGGAAAAAAATTAAGATGGACGAGTTTGCTGCCATGCTCTCCCAATCCTGGCCAAAAACACTGTTCATGAGCTCAGAGCAACTATGCAACTATGTCACATACCTCTTGTACCCATCCTTATTTCCTTCCCCAACAAGAAAGAGAACTGTCTCCCAAGTGTGGCGCACAGACAGAGGTTCCTACCCTCTGGCTCCTCTCCACCTGCTCTCAGCTNCTTGGGAATGCACTCAGAAGGAGGCTCTACACATGAGATCTGGGCTGTGGTTTAAATGCCTTTGTTGTGGTAACTGTAATGGTTGGTCATTGTCAGCTTAACAGGATTAAGAATCACCATGGAAACACACCTCTGGGTGTGTCTGTAAGGGGTTACGGAAGGTTTAAGCAGACTGAATGTAGGCAGCACCGGTCATGTGGCCTGGGGTCCTCCACCACATAAAATGAGGAAACCAGAAAGTGGAGCTCACTGAGCATCAGGAGTCCTCTCTTTCTGCCTCCTGACTGGATATAATGTACCAGCTGCCACCGCACCATGCTGTACACTCAAACAGTAAGCTGAAAACAAACCTTACCTTTCCCGTTCCACACACTTTGTTATGGCAATGAGAATGCAGCTGACACAATGACCTAGCAAGGAATTTTCAGCTTTGTAAAAGACTTCCATCCAGGACTCTGAGGAATTTTGACAGAGGTAGAGACAGAAAAGATACCACCAGAAGATAGGCCTGTGATACCCTAAAGGGGATTTTTTTAAGGCTTGGAGGGGCTGGGGTTCAGCAGTTATGAGTATTTGCTACACAATCATGAGAACCAGAATTCAGATCTCAGCACTTGTGTGACAAGCTAGGCATCCCCCACTAACACCTGTAACTCCAGCTCTGAGGGATTCAACACCCTGTTCTTGCTTCCGTGTGTACATAGGCATGCACACTCACACATATGAACATATACTCACATACACACACACACACGCGTATATGCACAGATACATACATACATACACACATATAGTCATACTTATATACACACACATATATATACATACATACATATACTTGCATACATACATACTTTTATACATTCACATACACACACACACACACACACACACACACACACACACTTTCTTAAAAGCCTTGGGAAAGAATCATCAGGCACCAGGCTGCTGGGCCAAAGCAGGAACTTTTCATTGTGAGGCATTCAAACCTAGCCCTTGCCCACTGGCCTGAAATATCAATTACCATAGAGGATATTAGCACTGTAAGGAAGACCGCAGGGGCACCAAACCCCTTACAGGAAGAAGCTAAAATTCCAGAAGATGACCATGACTCAAGCTGAGCCTGACCTCAGCCTCCTGACTCCTCATCCAAGTTCTTACTCAGTGAGTAAATCTGGTGATAGAAGGCAGAGAGATAAAAAAACTACATGAGAACACTCCCCAAATGAGCTGAGGTCCATGCTTTCATGTGGTTAACCGCTACACACCCAGCCCCGGGGAATTTGATAAGGTACTGTGAGCACCTTACTTACTCCAGCACCGCAGGTAAGGTGGCATTCCTTCCATCATGGAGCTGGGGAACAATGCCTTGTTGTTTTGCTGGTTAAAATAAAACAAAGAAACAGGCTCCACTTAACTCTGCAAGACTTGGAGGTAGATGCCTATGACAATCTGGGGAAAAGACAGAAAGGAACACACCCAAGTGTATTGTCCCACTTCCTAAGAAGGAGAAATTGATGCAGACAAGTCACTGCCTTAAATCCGGGGGCAGGCAGTGCAAATAGGGGTAATGGCCCAATAATGGAAGTTTCTAGAAAGATTTCATCTCAAATCATTCTATTTAATCTCTACTGATGGGGCTGGAGAGATGGCTTAGAGGTTAAGAGCATTGACTGCACTTACAGGGGACCTGAGTTCTATTCCCAGCAACCGCATGGTGGCTCACAACCATCTCTAGTGGGATCTGATGCCCTCCTCTAGCACAAAGGCATACATGAAGATAGAGCACACTTATATACATAAATAAATAAATCTTTATAAATTACTGATATTAAAATGGTCCAAATTCTGAGCTCTGCTTCAATATTCAGAAGCATGATTTTTACTCAGGGACTTACTGAAAATAATATCTTATTTGTTATTTTGAATACAACTTCATATTAGATGTAGAAACTATTTCCTATCTAACAGTTCTGGGAAAGTCTACGGTGTCACTAAGATCCTTTTTTGAGGCCTCTCTTTGTATAACAGCTACTTGTCCCTTGTGTCCTCACTGAGTCTTCTTACTATGTCTACCTGATATTTCCCTTTTACAAAGACACCAGTCCCATTGGACCCAGGCCATCCTAATGACCTGTGCTGGTTAGCATTATGTCAACTTGACACAAGCTAGAGTCATCTGGGAAGAGGGACTCTCAACTGAGAAAATGCCTCCATAAGACTGGCCCCGTAAGCAAATCTGTAGTGTGCTTTTTTATTAGTGATCGATGTGGGAAGGCCCAGTCCATTGTGGATGGTGCCATCCCTGGGCTGGTGGTCCTGGGAGCTATAGGAAAACAGGTTGAGCAAGCCGTAGCGAGCAAGCCAGTGAGAAACCATGGCTTCTGCTTCAGTTCCTACCGCCAGGTTTCTGCTCTGAGTTCTTGCCCAACCTCCTTCTATGATGAACGGTGATGTGGAGCTAGCTGTAAGCTTGGAATAAACCGTTTCCTCCTCAGGTGGCTTTAATTGGTAGTGGTGTTTTATCACAGCAATAGAAAGATATCACCCTATTAACATTCAGGGGGGGCGGGAGAGAGTGTTAAGATTTTAACATACAAACTGAGGGACAACTCAGCCCTTCCTTCTGTACACCTAGGTACCATATTTTTGAGGTGGGATCTCTAGAGTACTCTGATAAATAAACACACCTCCAACTAACTATACAAATAATTGAGCACCTTTGCCCTGATGGTCACAAGATTGACTATAATGCATTGGTTGTACACTTTTCACAGAAATGATGGGGATCTGTAAATTATAATCTAGAATTCATAAAAAGAATAACGCACACTGCATTAGGATAATTTTCCTCAAAGGAACAGCCTCACTTTAATTCTGTCTATTTTAAGACATCCAGAATCACTTTCCCTAAGCAATTATGATTTTAGAAAACGCTGTCAAGACATTCGCAGAGTTTTACTGCCCGGATAGAATCCGATGGATGCCTGGAGCTTTGGAGAGTGATTTATTATTTACTCTGGTGGAAGGTTGCTAAGCAAGATTTATTCAGTAAGAACAGCCACCCGGAACACTACAATATGGGTTTGACTATGGGGAGACTTCTCCTTTCCTCACCTGGGTTTATTCTCTATAATGAAAAAAATGTATACTTGGCATGCTGGCTTTGGTGAAATCAGGGCACTGCTAAGCATTTGAGAAGCCAGTTCCTTTCCATTGTTCCCATTCAAACTTTAGTTCTCAGAAACATTTAACAAATTGTCATAATAAAAACAGGAGAGAACAGTGTGGAAGCCCATAGATGGAATCTCTTGGGGATCTGCTTTCCATGTTACTTTCTGAATATTTCTTCATTGCACCATAGCGGCCAATGCTCACACTCATACTATCTCAGAGAATTCCGATTCTGAAGAAAAAGAAAACATTGATAATGCTAACTTTGGTTTCCCAGAGCTGTTAACAGGCGCCATTGCTGGCCTACTTCCGCCCCCTAGCGTCTATCACATACTGTTGCTTTTGGCAAAGGGGATGCTGGAGAATTGGAACCAAGGAAAGTGGCTGCCCCTATTTTTCCTCTACTTCAGCAACCTGTTCCACAAGATGCCCATAGCCCTCAGAAAAGAGACAATAAACCCTTCCACGTCGAGGTGGCCGGCACTTGAAGCTCGCCTTCTCCCCAGTACGCTTGCATTTTAACCAGAGCACTGAGGCAGAGGCGATGCTGCTTGACGCACACAGTGAATGACGGTTAGCAGAAATTCAGGCAGAAGAAAGGAGTCTCCTTCGTATTCGGGTTGGGGTTTGGTTTTGGAGTGGGTAAAGGGTGCCTTTGAAGAGTCACCAACGCCTCTGTATCTTTAGTAAATCCCTGCCTTGCTACTAGCAGCCAGAGCGGGAAAGCAGCACATCCCTTGCTCGTGTACCCACTCCTGTGCCTGGCTGAAGCCACCATGTCCAGCGGGGCACCTCATCCGGTACACAGCCACTAGGTGGAACACGAAGAATGTTCTGGTCTGACTCCAACCTCCCTCCTAGGACTGCTAACAGGACTCCTAGCTGCAGTTCCTGCCTAGGTCAGGGAGTTCTGAGGGCAGGCTGCCAATCTCTAAGACAGCCTTAGACTGGAGCAGGCAGCAGGAAGCAGGGGCGGGGGGAGGAGGCTGGACTGGAAAAGGAGCTGTGCAGAGGCTCTGGGCGAGGCTTCTGAGCTCTGGCCTCCACAGCCCGTTACTTAGCCTCTCCTAGGTGTTTGGAATTGGCTTCTCCCTCAATTAGAACTGATGGACACCGTACAGCCAGTTCCCCAGTGCAATCTAGACAAAACCATGCAGAAAGTGAGAGGAACGTGCAGACAGGCGGCTTCGCGCTCGAGTATCCCTGCAGACAAGCCAAGGGGCTCAGCACCATCAATTCACACCCACACTCAGTCCACTGCCCCAGATCCAGAGTCCAAGTTCAGAGCTCCAAATGTGTATAGTGGGGCAACATGAATGGAACCTGACTCCAGCAGGCCTGCATTTGAATCTCAATTCTGCCTGATTATGTGTACAACCTGCAACAACTTCTCTGTCCTTTAATTGCCTGCTCAGAGGTTAGGCCCTGGGAGATGCCGCCTCTGGCTGACCCCACAAAAAGAGCGCATCCCTTGTTCATGAATCTTGAACTTCATAATCCCTTACAATTTTTGTTCAGAACACATATATACACCTTTTATAATTTTATGCTCTATATATGGAATAAGTCTCCGCACAGTAAGCTCAGTGAGGGCTGGGACCACAGCACAACTCTCTCATTCCCCCATTTCATCTTAGGGAGGGGAGGGCAGGATACACCCAACAAAGATGTGAGAGATTAACTCACTGAACTGAGTTTTTGTCGTTTTATTTTTACACCACATTACCATAATAACTTCCTCCTAGGCATGTTGTAGAGATTAAAGAGGTATAGGTATAGATGATATAGACATTGATGGTGTAGATATAGAAATAGATATATATGCTGTAAATGATGTGGATAGAGATGATATATAGGCATACAGATTACATCGATAGAGATATAAAGGTGATGTGCATATAAAGGTGTATTCTTCTCTGTATTTGCACAGTGCAGGTGGCCTAAACAGGATTGTTCCTTGGCTACCACCTCCTTAAAGGTCCATCATAGCAGGCCTCACTGGCCACCAGAGATGCCACTGAATGGTGAAACAACAAATTAGTAAGCCAGAGGCCTGAACAACCCACAGATTCCATCACAGGCCCCAGAATAATCAAAACTAGTTGGCATGTTAGGATTAATCGCCTTTTCTTTCTAGATGTCCCTTGATGGCAGGAAAAGTTCCCTCCAGCTTTGCTCTCCTTCCCAGCCCAGATAGAGAGCAGCCAGAGGGACTGTAAATCCATTCCTAACGTTTCCAGTTGTTTGAGTTATGTTCTACCAGAATTAAGAAGGTGACTTTAGAAACTGGAGGGAGAAATGAAGGTTGCACCTCCCAGAGCAGAGAACAGGTGGAAAATGAAGCTAAACTTTAATATGAGGCTGCCCTGGAAAAGAAAAGTACCAAGAATGTTTTTATAGAAATCTTGCATTATGGGTAATTCTTTTAAATCCAAGCTTCAGCTTGCATGACATTGAGGCATAAGTCTACCACTTAATGACATTTATAACTCTGTAACAATACGTTTTGTATAAATTACTGCTAAGGCTTAACGTTTCTGATGATGATATATAGAATTAAGTGGTGTTAGAAAGGCAAAGTTTATAAGTTATGATCTGTCCTGTTGCTTTAAATAAGAGGACTTCTGCAGACAATTGCTTTGATGAATATAAACTCAAATGAACCTTGAATCTCTTCAATTATTCTTATTTAGAATTCATTTTCCTTTGAACTTTCATTTAACTCAAAGCACAATTGTCCCATTATAAATCAAATGTGAGCTTGTCTTCCCTGCAATAACAAGTATGCTTTAAATAATGAAGCAACACCTATGATCATAAAAGATAATGTTTCAATGCACCAAAATACAAAAGGTAAAGCGATTGATTATCCTAGTTCAGTGACGGGAGTTGAATATTTTTGTAGCAACAGACATCTCTATTCCAGACAACACTTTTTGTTTGACATTC
>LZPO01117225.1:42442-57122 GCA_001675575.1 Neotoma lepida
TCAGGCAAGCTTTATTTGTTAGGGCACAAATAAAATATCACCACATACTCACATATATATAAGTGTATGTACACACACGTGTGTATGCACAGACACACAAAAATGTGCTCATATGAATGTTGTTTAACATCTCTCAGAATTGGCTTATCCAGGTTAGGGAGACATGTTTATCAGCATGACCTTAGACCTCAAAACATGTGACTGTGGGTTANAAGGTCAGGGCTAATACAAGGAGCAATTGTGAAACCCATTTCTGATATTAAGTAAATGACACTAGTAGAGAGGAGAGGTGACGATGGGATGTAATGGGTTGTTCTGAACACCTCATTCTGCCCTTCCTCATTGTGGTTCACCTTGGCACATACACCACTTCTCTAATCTCTGATTTCACACCNGAGAGGAGAGTCACAGAGTACTTTACATGACTTCAGTGAGTTTCGTCAATTGTCCTNAATTCCTTGATTGTCACTTGGCATCACTTTCCAGACAACCCCTTCTCCAACAATGCCATCTCCTAACCAGGTTGGTGACTCCCTGGGTGGTGTGATGAAGCACAGCTATGACCTGGGGACAAGATACAAGGGCTCCACTGCCGCTGGGCAGGAATGTCTCTGGACTGGGGTTTGTTNCAATCAGTTCCCATGGGGATGTTTCCAATATCCAGAGGGGTTTGAGAAGAGGTGAGATTAGGCCATGGTGCTTCCCTGAAGGTTATAAGGTGCCTGAGATTTTGGGTGAGAAGTTCCATGAAGTCTTCCTAGGGCNTAGGTTTTCCTTGTCTCACTCTGAAGGAACAAGAGCACCATGGTTTTCTTGATGGAACTTCTCCTTGCTCCTGTGTGTCTCCTGGTCCTGGGAGTCAATGTGTGGGTTCTCATCGACCATCTCCTTACTATTGATGTGCCTCCCACCATCATGCACCCCACGAAGTTACGGATTCTGCACTACTTCTTTCATCTGATCATCACATGGGTAAATTTTGTTTCTTAGTAATCATTTCTTGCCAGGATAGACAGACCCANCCTGAGGAAAGTATTTTGCTGAGATCCACATAGTCTAACAGCCAGTGTGTGTTAGTCAGTAAAGATATGTCAGGCATGGTACTGAAGGCTTGTTAAGGACAACAATATTAAGTGAGCTGTGTGTACCCTCTCTTTTCCTTTACTTCCAATAAGAATAAGCAGCAAGGAAGAAACTAGGGAGTTGATTTCTAACAAGAAACAGTCTGACACCCTTACAAATGCCAGATATTGGATTGGGAAGGTGGAGTCTTTGGTGAGTCTGTCTGGGTTGAGCAGCATAGGTCAGTAAGTCCTACCTGGTTGGCTAAAATACTTCTGATTCTTCATCAGTAAAACAAGAACCTTCAGTTAGGGATAGGTGAGCCCAGCTTCATGAGGTGTGTTAGAGTCTATGATTGTTGATCAGTTTGGAATGGTGAGGGACAGCCATCAGGAGCTAGAGCCNTGGGTTTTTACTATCTCCCAAGCAAGGGTTGCTGCTACTGAAAATTAGTTTGTTATAGAGTTGGGGAGGGCAGAAGAAAAGTCTTATCCTGTCTTAAGTTCAGTCCTGGGTTACAGGGAACTAAATAGACAAAAGNAAATTTAACTTAAAAATAATTTGATACATTAATAGCTTTATGTGACCTGGGGCAAGGAGTGGGGGCTTTCTGCTATGCAAACTATTAAGAAGTGATTAGCCTGAGGGCTTAGAAGACCTTTACACCAGACTGGAGGGGTGACTCAGTGGTTAGAAGCACATGCTGCTCTTGCAGAGGACCTGGATTCAGTTTCTAGCACTCACATAAGTGGCTCACAACCATCTTTAATTCCAATTCCAGAGTTTCTGATGTCCTCTTCTGGCCTCCATGGGAACCAAGCATGCACATGGTACACATACATACATATAGGCAAAACACTCATTCACATAAAATAAAAAAATGTTCTNACTTATAAAGACATTNATTTAAACAAAGAAAATTAAATTAAAAAGGCAAAGGAGTTTAAGATTTGGGTGTGGAAAAAAAAACCCAATAGTTTATTAGGCAGAACTCTGAAAATGTTTGTTGAGTTCATGCAGCTGCCCAACAGTGCAGACTGATGTAAATCTAGGTCATTCTGTTCCTTGTACAGAAATATATTGAGATAACTTCCCAGAGAACCAGGCTCATGAACTCTGCTGCTCTCAGTACATCCAAGAAAAGAAGACAAATGCCCCCTTTCCAGTAGAGATCCTGGAGGCTTTGTGTAGGGACCATCTAAGACCCCAACTATCTTCTAAAGTCATCAGTGCTTCTCCTACAGAGAAAAGAGTGCATGTGACAGTGCAATATGGATCAAATATGACAAAAGAAGCCTATTGCTATGCCTTGCCCTGGTTTCCATGAATGTGCTAAGAAGTGATAGCTAACTCATTAATTCAGTGACAGCCTCAGCCCTACAGTGGTCACAGAGCTGATCTATTTATTATGGAGAGACATACCTAGCTCTTAGGTTCCAGTCTCACTTCTTGTCCCCTTCAGAATTATAGTGGTCATGACCTCAGGCTTATTGGTGGTCCCATCCCCATCAACTGCCTTCTTCACGTTTGGAGAGTATCATGCTGTCACTGCCAAGGACATGCATGGTTGATGATCAAGAAGTCAGAGGAAAGGCAGCCAACCTTTGCAAAGTTTATTCTGTGCTGATTTCTAAAACTTACTCACTTTATTCCATTCAGACAAGCTTGAAACAGATGATAATTGCTTTCTGCTTCGAGAGTGAGGGAACCGTAAGGAAGGGTATAACCAATTTCCCTGAAGCACAAAGTTTGGGGAAGCAGTGAGGGCTAGACACAGGCCTTATAGCTGCAAAGACTGTAAAGAGGGGGCTTGAGTCTGTGACAGGTTCTGGACCAAGCCTAGCTTTTGCTGTGGACTCTGAAGAAGAACCTAGCAGAGTCATGGAACTAGGACCAGAAAGAGTGGCTTTCCTCATACTCCTNGGAGGAATGGGCAAAGCCATCAACAAAGGCTCCACTGCTCCATGGAAATCAGATGCAGCATGGTGGAAATGAGCTGAGATTGGAATAGGACCAAGCTGTTGGGCCACAGGTCTTTTTGAGAAAGGCAGCCAGGAAATTCTGTCTGCAAGGAGGTGTGACTCTTCTTTCCTTACTGCTCCCATCTCCTANGCCCTAGATCTTCATGAACAGCTTTGGGTATTCATGCATCTAGGGAGAAACCAGTTTCACCACATTCAAGTGGGAGCTTTGTGGAAAGTCCACAGTTGAGATAGACAGCAGCATGGGCAGAGTCTGAAGGGTGGAAAGGACAGNGGGGTCATGAAAGCCTCCAACTGCTCTCTCTTTCCTACAGGGGAATATACTTGAGAAGATGAACATTTGCTCCATGCCCTACTTTGTCTGCTTTATACAAGACAGATTTGTGTCAAAGAAGAACCTTGGTGTGTTTGTGAAGGACCTGCGTTTTGGCACAGTCCCTGTGAGGCTGTTTCAGCCCAAAGCAGCCTCCTCCAAGCCCCGAAGAGGCATCATCTTCATCCACGGAGGGGGTGCAGTGCTGGGCAGCCTAGGTGAGAAACATCCCTGTAGTACAGAAAGGCAGGAGCCCCACAACCTCCACAACCCTGTCCACTTTTCCATGAGTATCTCTTTGGAAGGAGTCAAAGGAAGCAGCCATTGGAGCTCCTTTTGTGGGAGGCAGATTAAGACTGAAAGTCATGTCAGTCAATGGGACTGTTACTTCCATTACAATGTTTTCTACAATTTGATATCTCTGTTGAGGTGGGGGCAGTGATTGCCTAGTGGGACTTCCAGGGAATTAGGTGTGATGCCAACCTCCCATCCCCTTTGTCCCACAATGATCCCAAATTCATTCATTGTTCTCAGATCTTCTGGATCATCTTGGTCCAAATCCATCTTCCTTTGTTCACCCTCTTCAGCCCTGCATCTAATAGTGGTCCCACTGCTCTATTGTCAACAGTCTGGCTGGTCTTCTTTCCACACCAAAAAGATCTTTAAAAATACAGTTCAGGGCTGACCATTTGGCATTGGACAACCAATTGATGTTCTCTTCCCTGGAGAAGACTATTTCTCTTGATCTCAGCATTCTTTAATTGGCTGTAGTGCTTTGTGTAGGGTTGAGGCCTTGTGGGCTTTCCTCAATCTAGGTTAGCATGTCTCTTGTTGTCATCCAATACCAAATGGACAGCCCTGAAAAGATACATACAAGTAGCATTATACAGACTGAGCAGGCTCTATTAATATTTAGGAATATACATATATATATATATATGTGTGGGGGGGTGTGTAACAACAATTAATGAAAACAGAGGCCACATATTTTAAAGAACAAGAAGGGGTGTATGGGGGGTGGGTGTTGGGAGGAGGAAAGTGAACATTTTATTTAGAGATTCTCCCTGCCACTCTGAAGTCANACCCTGGACCAATGGATCCATTCCTGATATCTTGTCACAAAACTTACTTTGTTCATGTTTATTTTGGTCCCCAATATGTTTCCTTGCTTGGTGTCTGTCTTCTCCCACCTAGAATAGAAACATCAAGAGTGCAAGGGAAACCTGTGCTTTAGCTATCAGTGGATTCTNGGAGTCTAGAGAACAAGACTGAGTCTCTACCCTCATTGGCCTGAGGTGTTTTGCAAGGCAGGACCTTGCAAAACACAAATGGGAGGGTGGTGGTTTCAAATTGGACAATGTAAGCCCAGAGTAGGAACTGACTGAGTCACAGCACCTCATTGTTTCTAATCAAACAGTTTCTCCAATAAAGTGAGATTTGAGGCCAGTACCAAGGGATGGGAGGCGCTAGTGCTACATAATTGGAGATCTTGGTGAGATGAGTAAGGCCTGGGCCCTAGACTGCCAAACAAAAGACTCCAGAAAGTCAGTCACTAGAACAAACAATAGTACATTTCAAAACAATATTAAGAGAAAGATGGTTGAGAGCTTTGGAGTGCTCACTGCTCTTGCAGTGGAGCCAGGTTCGGTGCCCAGTGAGTACATCAGGCTGCTCACAAGTACCTGTAACTCCAGCTCCAGAAGACCTGACCTCTTCTTCTGACCACCACTCCTCAAGNTCACATAACCCCTCCACACACATACACATAATTAAAAAAACTGATTTGAAAAGACTAGGGGGAAAAATTCCACAAAGAACAAAGAATTCAGATGAAAACAGGAACTAACAAGGCTGAGTTCCTTGAACAAACACAAAGTAGGAGCTTATGCTAAATGTTTTTAGTTTTTATTTAATTATACTGGATTGCATAAGGCCGTTTTTATACAACTATATAATATACTTTGAGCATGCCCCCTCTGTATACCACTATCTTCTGCCTTCTCACCCCTCTCATTAGTCTCATTTGCTCCCTAGATAACTTTAATTTAATTTAATTTAATTTAATTTAATTTCTAATTACATATATATGTTATAAATCTATATAAAACCTGGCACCCACAAATGAAAGACAATGGGTGACATCTGCCTTTCTGAGACTGACTTAATTCACTTACTATAATTATCTCCAGTTGTACCCATTTTCCTTCAATCAACATAACTTCAAATCCCACTGTATATATCTAGCTTATTTTTCTTGTTCATTCCTCTGCTGTTGGATACCCAGGTTGGCTTCATAGCTTAGGTATTGTACATAATGCTACAGTCAACACTGGTGTGCAAGCATCTCTGCTAAANACCCAGGAGTGGTACAAATGAGCCACAGAGAAGATCTACTTTTAATTTTTTGAGTAATTTGCATAGTAGCCAGATTAGTTCACATTTCCACCAACAGTGTGAGAGGGTCCCTCGTCTGCATCATCCTCTCTGGTCTTTGTTGTCATTTTCCCCCTCCCTTCCTGCCCTTCTTTCTTCCTTTCTTTTTTGAGACAGGGTCTCACTATGTAGGCCTGGCTATCCTGGATCTCACTATGTGGATCAGGCTGGGTTTGAAGTCAGAGATCCAACTCCTTCTGCTGTGGCTGAGTGCTGGGTTTAAAGGCATGCACCACCACACCTAGTTGGATGTTTGCTGTCTTANTGATGGACATTCTGACTGAGGTGAGAAGGAATTTCAGTGAACTCTGAATTTGCTTTTCTCTGATGTCTAGTAAAGTTGGANATTTTTTTCATGTTTATTGGCCATTTGTATTTCATCTTGTAAACTGTCTGTTTCATTAGCCCATGTATTGACTGGATTGTTTGATTTCTTGTTCAGTTTTTTCAATTTTTTTGTATATTCTAAATAGTAATTATTCAGTAGATGAGCAGTTCAGAAAGATCTTCTCCTATTCTGTAGGCTGTCTCTACACTTGTCTCCTTCACTGTGCAGAAACTTTTTAATTTTAAATTTCAGGAAATCCCATTTGTCAATTTTTGACATTATTTCCTGAGCACTTGGGCCTTGTTCCAAAAGTCCTTGTCTGGGTGGATATTTTAAAGAGTTTCCCTACTTTTTTCTCTATGACTTGTAAATGAAGCNTAGGCAAGTGGAGGAGGGGAAAAGATGTCAGCCCTTTCCACTGACCTCACCAGAGCCACCTGGTGCAACAAAACAAAATTCTGGAAGTGTGCTCATCATGACATATTTTGGCACTAATTTTGATTTTGTAAAATACTGCATCAAATGTTGTTTTTCTGGCTCCACGATTTAGCACCCACTGTGATGTCTCTTCTGACTCACTCTTGTCCTAATAAGTCTAAAAAAGGCAAGTAACATATGCAAAGCTCTGAAACAGGAATTACTTGAAGAACTTGAAGAGAAAGATGTCTAGGCAGGTCTGCTAACTCGGGACAGAGTTAGCAGAGTCTTCATATTGTCTGTGTAAACTCCTCTTGAGGCTTTTAAGGGTACTCACATCACCGACCCGTTCCCTAGCCTGACTAAGTTCCTCTCCTAGGTGGATCCAGCCATTCCTACTTTAAAAGTCCTCAGATAAAGCTAATGTGCAGTCTTCAGACCTTGTGGGGTGGGGTCACTGACAGAGAAGCTGACTAGATAGCTCAGATCAGACCCTCTCCCCCCAGGAGTGTTGGCCTCCGAGTCTACTTTCATCCTCTGCCCAACAATGTAGCTGGTATGTATCCACCTATTAAGTACCCATGAATATTAGAATTGTCTGGTGTCATTTAGAGATTCATGATGCCTACTTGACACAGCTCAGAGATTGTTATCCAATGAGTTGTGGCAGCCTGGACATAAGATGAACACAGACTGATAAGGGTCCTTGTATACCGAGGCAATGGGCTAAATCAAAGAAAGTTCTGTTTTTGGACCTGGGTAAAGATGTGCTACATACTAATGCCAGTGGACCTGCCTCCTAGAACTTCAAATGTAGCACCATACTAATCCAAATTGCCCATTTACTCATCATTTGTTTCCTAATCCAATAAATACATNAATCTCTTTTGAGGCAGGGTCTCTTGTAGCCCAGGCTAGCTTTCAATTTGCTATGTAGTTTAGAATGACTTGAACTCCCGATAATTTTGACTNTATATCCCAAGAGCTGGGATCACAAGCATGTGCTACCACACTCAGCTCAATATATGAAATTCTTAATATTCCCAGGCTATTCTCCAAAAGTGCCTTACCCTTGTCTTTGTTCATTTAGAGCCTCAAAATTTCCTGGTCTTCAGTTTCCCCCACTGTAAAATTAAACTATGCAGAAGGTGAACCTCAAAGTCCACTTATGCCCCCAACATTTAAGAAATTAAGGCAGATGTCTGGCTTTGCCCTGGCCTGGTGGCCTGAGTCACTTCAGAGAGGGCAAGTCTAGGAACAGAGGTATCATTCCCATGGTCTCCATATCANCTGCTTCCCTGGGGCTATGGTGGGGAGTTCTGGGCACTCTTCATACAGTGCACCATGCCTGGTATTCTCTTGCAGACTCTTACCATAACCTGTGTGCCTTCCTGGCTCGAGAGACAGACTCAGTGTTGCTGTCAGTGGGGTGAGTAGTCTCAGACTGTGGTGGCTTATCCACAGAGCAGGGGAAAATACAAGGAGTGGCAGTCCTAGATGTGAGCATAACATCATACAAATGAGAAAAGGTCTGGAAAGCCACTCACCATTGGGGATTAAGTGGGCTAGCCATGGTGGAAATTCATTACTCTTACTCATTTTTTTCATGCTATTGCAAATACCGAAGAAATAACTTAAAGGGGGAAGAATTTATTTTGACTCCAAGTTCTAGAAACTTCATTCAGTCTATAACCAACTTGCTCCATCAATATTCTGTAAGGCAGAATATTCTCAAAGCAAGAGAGCATAGTACATCAAATGTGCTCACCTTGCAGTAGCCAGGAAGCAAAGACAGAAGGGGCCAGAGACAAGGTACCATTCAAAGACACTCCTCCCAGAGATCTATATCTTACAATTAGGCCCACATTCCAATAACACCATCAAATNATAAACCCTTAAATGAATTATCCCATCAGTGATGTCGGCATTCCACAATCTAGTTACATCTCAGTGATCTGATTCATAGCCAGGGAATAAATTGCCAGCATAAACTTTTTGAGGGGTACTTTATATATCTACATAATAGCATCCCACCCCTGNACATCTAAGGGTCATGGTNAACTCATTATGTAAANTGAATCTAGTGCAAGAGTCCACAAAGTTTAATAGTTTAAGCCATTAAAAGGTTCAAGTCTAAAGTCTTCTGAACCTTGACCCAATTCTCAGCTGTGAATTGTCACAAAATTAAAACAGTAAATTGCATTCTTCCAACATACAACAGCACAGAGCAAACATCCTCACTCACAAAAGGAAGAATTGGTGTCATAGAGGGAAAAGCTGGGACCAAGAAAGACNGAAACACAGCAGGGCAAACATTAAGTCTTATAATTCCATGCTCTCATTTGGTATAGTTTCATCTCCAAAGGATTTGGGCAGTCATAGTTCTATAGTCCTGCTGGCTGAACTCTACTTGGCCTCCCTCTTAGCCTTCATCTGCTCTCTGCCTGTGGTGTTCTTCAGCATATTGTTCAAATTCATGGCAACTCCTATTTCCCCAGGTCTCCGCTGGAGCTTAGTCATTACCTCACAGGTTTACATATTCTTTCTCATGGGCATGGTGCAGGGACACCAACTAGCTCATGCTTTCCTTGGCCTCCCAGGCTTACCTCTGAACCTGGGTGGAAGCCTCCACAACCCAGTGACTTCATTTCACATGCTTGCATGCCCAGCATCGTGTGAATGATGCCTAGGTTGCCATCAGCTGCAACACTACCTGGGCTCCCTTAGAACATGGCCACATTGGACTTTGAGTGTCTGGGCAACTTCCCAGGAAATGAGTCCTGGGAAGACAATTTTCTAGGTGGATTACTGTAAGCTGGGTACCCTGGCAGTACTATATTTTCAAGCAAAAGTCTTTCAAATGATTTTAAAGTTTTATCCTGGAGTCTGTCATGGGTGAGGTAGGTCTAATATCTAAGAAGCCCTGGAGGACTCCAGTAAAAAGCATTTGATTGATTTTTTAATTCATTTATTTTAAGATTTTAGTGTGTGTGTATATCTGTGAGTGCATGCACACATGTGGTTGTGGATGTGCAAAGAGGCCAGGAAAGGCCGTCAGATCCCTTGGGGCTATAGGCATTTGCAAGACACTCACTGTTGGTGCTGGGATCAGAACTCTGGTCATTATGATTGAGCAGCATTCACTCTTACCCACTAAGCTATCTCTATAGCCCCTTGATTTGTTTTTAAATGTGCTAAACTCTTTTACATCCTCTTCCTCTGAGTCTACAGCTTTTCTGCTNTACTGTACACTTTCTTCCTGCTCTATTTTTCACCCATAGTTCTCACTGGCTAAGTGGGCTGGCAAGATGTCCCAGTGGGTAAAAGTGCTTACCTCCAAAGCAGTACCAGTTCTGATAACTATTGGAAAATGAAATCAAATTATGAATCCACCAGTAATTGAACCATTAATAATGCTCTAAACTTCATGGTATGATAATCTCTCAATGACAACTGAATCAACCACCCGGGCACTAAGATTTGAACAAAGAAGTCTTTTAAGTGATCATCTGAACCATGTGATAATAGGCAATATTACATAACCATTTAGAACCACGAGGGTATGCCAAGATAAGGGAATCTTAACAGGATAAAATTAAGGAAAGAAAATATATTCAAAAGTTAACAGCTTAATAACTTCTATGTGAAGTCAAAATAATTAAAATCAAGATAGTGTCTTCTAGGGTCTGAAGAGATGGCTCAGTGGTTAAATGCATGTACTACTCTTGCAGAAGACCCCAGTTCANTGTCTAGTACTCATAACTGCCTATATTCTAGCTCTAGAAGATCCANTGCCCTCATCTGGCCCCCTCAGGCACTGCAGTCCTGTGTGTACAAACACATGTGCATGCATACACAATTAAAAATAAAATAAAAAGCAAATGTCTTCAAAATAAACAGACTCAATNACATAATATAAATAGGAAAGACTAATGTGACACACCCTTTAGAGCTTTCTCTCAGTGGAAGCCTGGAGGATGATGGGAAAGCAGTAAAGTGTGGTTGGAAATCACATTGAAGGCCCCAGTCATTGCTGAGTGATGATTCTGCAGGTACCCGTTGCATTGTTAAATAACTACTGTCCTAGTTTGCGTTCTGTCTCTGTGATAAAATGTTCTGACCAAAAGCAATTTAGGGGAAGAAAGGGTTGATATGGCTTTCACTTTCAGGTCACTGTCCATCACTGAAGGAAATCAGGGTAGGAACTCCGGCAAAAACTTGAAGCAGAAACAATATAGGAATACTACTTGCTGGCTTGTTCACAGACTCATATGTAGCTAGCTTTTTAATACAGGCCAGGACCAGGGGCTCTGCAATGTCAAGGGCCTTCAGTGGACAATGCCTGAGAGGGATGCCTGGGCTGGACATGGGGAGAGCTTTCTCTCCCTCCTCTCCCCTCCCTTCCTCTCCTCTCTATTCCTTTTCTCTCTTCCCCTTCACTGTCTTCTCCTTTCCTCTTCTCTCTTCTCCTTGACTCTCTTCCCCTCTCATCCCTTCCTGTCCCCTCCTCTCATTTCTCTTCTATAGATGAAAGGAGCCACAGGCACACCTTGATTTCATCTATCTTACCTCTGCTTACAGGTACAACAGGGTCAATTAAACCTTCAGTTGCCTCTTTTCTGCCATTATCGTTTGTTCTATCTTCATAGTTTTGGTTGTGAACCTAGTCTTTAATGACTGAGCCATCTCTCCAACAACGTTCTATCTTCAAAGCCAATAGTTTCCAACTTGCATTATGTGTCAACTATATCTAATCAAAATATGGGTTTGAATAGAGAATTCCAGTAACTGAATTTTGGAAGCTTCAAGCTCACATAGAAGAAAATAAGGCTGACTGTCTTCAGTTGCTAGGGTCATGCAGAAGATTTAATCAAGTAGACTCTTGGTTGAGTAGAGGATGCAATTCACAATGCCTCCAGGAATTCCTGCAGTACTGTGGTGATATTTTATTTGTGCTCTAACAAATAAAACTTATCTGGGGATCAGAGGACAGAGCCATCCACTAGATTAAACATAGAGGCCAGACAGTGGTGGCACATACCCTTAATCTTATCACTCGGGAGGCAGAGATCTGTCTGGATCTCTGTGAGTTCAAGGCCACACTGGAAACAGAGCCAGGTGTGGTGGCACACACCTTTAATCCCAGCATTTGAGATCTCATGTCTTTGCTTGGGAAGCACACACCCTTTAATCCTAGGAAATGATGGCAGGAAACAGAAAGGTATATAAGGTGTGAGGACCATGAACTAGAGACTTTTGAGCAGTTCAGCTGAGATCCATTCCAGTGAGGACTCAGAGGCTTCCAGTCTGAGGAAACAAGATCAGCTGAGGAGTTGGAGAGGTGAGGTTGGCTGTGGCTTGTTCTGTCTCTCTGATTTTTCAGAATTTACCCCAATATCTGGCTCCAGGGTTTTTCTATTTGTAAGACCTTTTAAGATTCATGTTACACAATACTGATGTGCTGTCCTCTGTCTTCCTTCTGTAGGTACCGAAAGCTTCCTTACAACCATCATCCTTCTTCTCTATATGATTGCCTGAGTGCCTCCATTCACTTCCTGAAGTCTCTGAAAGCCTATGGGGTGGATCCCTCCCGGGTTGTGATCTGCGGAGACAGCATTGGAGGTACGGCTACAGTTGTTATCACCCAGACTTTGGTGGGCAGAGAAGATCTTCCCAAGATCCGGGCTCAGATCCTGATTTATCCAATCCTCCAGTCACTGTATTTCCAGTTCCCATCAAATCTGCAGAACGCAAATTTTCCATTCCTCACCAAAGATTTCATGATAAACTGTCTTTGTAGATATCTGGCCATTGACCCCTCCTGGAAAGATGCCATATTGACAGGTGCCTGTATGCCCCCAAGTGCTTGGAAGAAGTATGAGAAATGGCTAAGTCCTGACAACATCCCTAAAATGTTCAGGAGCAAATACCAGCAACCTGAGTCACTTGCACCTTTTAATGAGGCTGCCTATCTAGAAACGAAACATACTATGAATGTAGATATTTCTCCCCTCATAGCAGATGACAAAATCATTGCTCAGGTTCCTGAGGCATTCGTGGTGACCCTTCAGTGGGACATTCTCCGTGATGATGCTTTGCTCTACAAGAAGCGCTTGGAAGACCAGGGGGTCCCTGTGACCTGGTACCATGCAGACGGCTTTCATGGATGTGCTATTCTTTTTGATAAAAAGTTTTTCTCTTTCCCCTGTTCCTTGGACGTTGTAAATGCTGTAGTCAGTTATATAAAGGGCTTATGAATGACTGCGGCATGGCGGGAGAACAATTGCCTAGCATGCACAAGACCTCACTCTAATCCACAGCAAGGAAGAAAGATGAAAAATCAAATAAAGGAATAAAAGATAGAAGATATCACATCATCCCTGGTGCCTTGAATGAGAAGGGCCAAGGGAGATTCTGCCATACCTGAGGCTAGTCTGAGTCTTATTTTTTTAAACCCTTTCTTTTACTCTTTTAATGTATAAAATAGTGAATTTTGTTACAATTCATACACACATATTTTAAACTTTGCTTTTCTTTGATGTACATACTACGTATTGTTCCCCACTCCAAATCCTCAAATTGACCCCCATATTCCCTCATGTTTTCAAGCCATATATGTATGTCATGTGTGTGTGTATGCGTGACATTTTCTTTTCTCTATGATTTCTTTGTTGATAAGAATCATAGCTCTTATAAATACTGCTACAGTTAACATTCATGAGCTGTTGTGTCTATCGTATGCTGATTTAGACTCCCTTGGGTTTATACCCTGGGGTGGTATGTTTGCATTACATGGAAGATCTATTTCTTAGCTTTATGTAGAATCTCCATATTGATTTCTGTAGTGGCTGCTCTAATTTAACCTCAATATATATATTTATATTATATATATATAATATACAATATATATAATAAATATAATTTAACCACCAACAATATATGAGTTTTTTCTACATCCCCCCCATCTGCATCAGCATTTGTCATTTTGCGTGTGTGTGTGTGTGTGTGTGTGTGTGTGTGTATTCTTACTATGTAGCCCTGACTGACCTGAAATTTTCTGTGTAGACCAGGCTGGCCTCAAACTTACAGTTTTGCCTGTCTCTGCCTTCAGGTGTGCACCCTGATGCCCAGCATATCATTCATTCCTAATGGTTCTCACTAGGGTGGGATACAATCGCATGTAATTTTGATTTGTATTTTCCTGATGACCAAAGTGTTGATTTGTTTTCAAATGCTTATTGGACACTTATGCTCTCTGAAAAAAGATTGTTTAATTCATCTCCCCATTTATTGATTTGATGATTTGGATTTTGGCAATTTATCTTTTGAGTTTCTTATGTATTTATTTTAATCCCTGTTGAATATATAGTGGACAAAGCAAAGATTGTCTCTTTATATACACTGCCTAATGACTCTGTTGATTTCTTCTTGTGTTGTGTGAAGCTTTTCAAAGTTGTGCAATCCCATTTGACAGGTTGCTGTTGTTCCCCCGAGGTACTGGAGTCCCTCTCAAAGGCCTTGGCTGTGCCTGTATCTTGTGTTATCTTTATGTTTGCTCAAGCAGTTTTGATGCCACAGATCTTAAAGTCTTTGACCCATACTGAAGTGATAATTGTTTAGGAGTCATGGGGATCCAACTTCCTTCTTATACATGTGACTACCCAATTTCCCCACTTCCGTGAAGTGGCTGTGTGCCCTTGCACCTTAGTAGAAAATCAGGTGGGTTGATTTGGGGGTTATCTATTGTGTTTTTCATTTGTTTGTTTACTTGGTTTGTTCAGACAAGGGTTTACTATGTAGCCCTCACTGGCCTGTTACTTACAATGTAGTCAAGATTGACTCATAGCAGTTCTCCTGCCTCAGCTCCCCGGTACTGAGATTACAGGCCTGCACCTCTACACTCAGCTTGGTTTTTCAAGTATGGATGATTTAACTTCTTTCCAGTTTATCTTTCTTTTCTTTCTTTCTTTCTTTTTTTCTTTCTTTCTTTCTTTTTTTCTTTCTTTCTTTCTTTCTTTCTTTCTTTCTTTCTTTTTTCTTTCTTTCTTTCTTTTTCCTTCCTTCCTTCCTTCCTTCCTTCCTTCCTTCCTTCCTTCCTTCCTTCCTTCCTTCCTTCCTTTCTTTCTTTCTTTCTTTCTTTCTTTC
>LZPO01117225.1:63729-111212 GCA_001675575.1 Neotoma lepida
AATTACAGACCAATCTCCCTCATGAACATCGATGCAAAAATACTCAATAAATTATTAGCAAACCGAATCCAAGAACACATCAAAAAAATTATCCACCATGACCAAGTAGGCTTCATCCCAGGGATGCAAAGATTGGTTTTGTTTTTTAAGGGAAGAACTCTGAAAGAGCCACCATGGGGTTTTTGCATGCCTAGAAAGCTGGCAAATTGAAGAAATTTGTCTTTTGTATCACTTGGCTATAATTCTTCTCTATCTACTGATCCCTAAAAACTAACCAACAGGCCATTTCACTAAAATAATTCTCAAGAGTTAGAGAAGAGACTCTCTAGAATATGGAGGCTGCTCGGCCTCTGTCAAGAGATGTCTGCCATGGCAGGGGACGTGAACTCACAAACATGTGACTAGAAACTTGTTAATCATGGGCTGTCATAAATAGCTGATGAATCTCCCTAGGCCACTTCTGCTCAGCAGAGAGGGGTGGCTTCCATAGCTAAAATGGTTCTTTTAAGTTTTTATTCTCTCTTTATCTCTCTCTTGCTGAATTGCTCTTGGTAATTCAATTGCCACAGCCTGTATTCTGATTGAAAAGGGAGAAGTTTAAGTTACTACAAATGCCTTTCTACTGTTTGCATTTATATTTCTAATGAAGTTAAAAGTCTACCTTGAAAAGACTCAAGGACAGGCAGCCTGGCCCCAGCAATTACCCCTGTAGCCCTGGGGATAAATGACTTGTTTTTAAGGAATGGTCTGGATTCCCCAGAACATTAAGTTTATATTCATTTTCTGGACTACTATAATCAGTGATGTCAATTTTACTGATTATATTCATTGTTTAAGTTATAATAGATATGCCTTAAAGCTTTGCAACAAAATAATCACCAAAGGAACTCCAAAGATGATGCCACAGACTGTGATGACTGCATGACCCATATCATCCAAGGAGAGAAAATTTCATTCCTCAAATCAGAGACACAGCTTCCTCCCACCCTAATCTACCGTAAAATAGTTTCAGAACAATCATTTATAGC
The DNA here is from genome assembly GCA_001675575.1 of Neotoma lepida. Taxonomy (NCBI): domain Eukaryota; kingdom Metazoa; phylum Chordata; class Mammalia; order Rodentia; family Cricetidae; genus Neotoma; species Neotoma lepida. The sequence goes on from LZPO01117225.1 coordinate 64,758, forward strand.
CACAAATTTCCCCAAGAATGGAGAATAAAATATCTTAAGGGGGAGAAGTTTTTAATAAGATGTTTGTCAGAGACAAATGACAAGGGTGGGGGTAACCTTATATTAACTAACCTTCAAGAGTTTCAAAGTTGTCTTTTCTTTGGCTACAAATAAAATTTCTCTGGGAGGGAAAGCTTTTCTGAGTGCATGAGGACAACCACAGCATTCAATGAGGTATCAAGACCCACCAACGCAAAACATACTAGAAGAAATAACAAAGGACAGTTCTACGTCACTTGGCACTAGCTAGAGTCATTCAGAAAGAGGAACTCTCAACTGAGAAAATGCCTCCATCAGACTGGACTGTCGGCAAGTCTGTGCTACATTCTCTTGCTTGACAATTGATGTAGGAGAGCACACCTTACTATGGATAATGTCATCCCTGTGCCGGTGGTCATGGGTGCTGAATGAAAGCAAGCCGAGCAAGCCACGGGTAGCAAGCCAGTAAATTGCATTCATCCATGGCCTCTGGTTCAGTTCTTGCCTCCATGTTCCTACCTTGAGTTCCTGCCCATTTACTACTGAGTATAACCTGAGTGTTATAAGCTGAAATAAATCTTCTCCTCCACACGTTTACTTTGGTCATGATGGTTTGGTCACAGCAATAGAAAATCTAATTAAGACAAAGGCAGTGGGAAGTTAGTCAGTGATGAAGGAAAGTAAACAAAAATAGACAGAATCGTGGTAAAGAAGTAAGTCTGACACAGAGAAGAGGTGCATGTTTTCTGTCATATGTGGATGTAAAATAAAGGAAAATCAGAGAGACCATAAGGGAAACAAGAAGGGACTGTTGGGGGGTGCAGAGAGAGTGAAAATGATTGAAGGACAATGCATGTAAGTATGACTATCTCAACAGTCAAATCCTCTTATCTGTATAATCAACATGCATTAATAATTATAATAAAATGTTTTTAATGATGGTTTATAATACTTGGTCAGGTCACCNGTGGTTCATCACTTGCTGCTTGCAGTTTTGTAAACAGAATCTTTGAGGAAATGTTACAGATGATCAGTAGAAGGTTTTCCCCAGAGTCTACCATGGATTAATTGCAGTGGCTAATGAGAGTCACATTCAAGGGAAAGTTTGCAAGGAGACAAGACTGTGAAACTGCAAGGGCTGAGCACCCTCAAGAGACCATTCTCCTGGGAGCTCTCCTATGCTTTCTGGGTTTGAGTCCGACTCTATTTGTCAGGACAGTAGACTGTGCTAACTGTACAATGGGTGCTAAGGAAGTCCTCCCTAGGGAGATAAGTGTTCAAATGAGGCATGGTTGAGACCAGCCTAAGGGAAACCACTAGTTACTGGAACCAGACACTGTTATCTTAGTCAGAGAACAATGGAATCAATGCAAGACCTTCAACTTGTAATATCTCTCCAGCAACCCCTGCTGGCAAGCCTTATTACAAAGACACCTTGCTATGGAGAAGTAAACGGTCCAACTCTCTTTCCATTTACAAAGTGGGTGACAAAGAGTGGATTTGCAGAATAGTCTATATGTGAACAACTAATATGTATGCCTCAAAAGATATATGCAAACTAGAAATAGGGAGATAGCTTCCACAAAACATCCGTTTTCTTTCTGTGGTCAGAGGGGCATGGATGTATGTGCTATGGCATGTATGTAGAAATCAGAGAACAGCTTGTGGCAGTTGGTTCTCTCCTTCCATCACATGGGTCTCAGGGATTGAACTCAGATCCTCAGTCTTGGCAGCAAGTACCTCTACCCTCTGAGCCATTTCACTGGCCCCAGTTAAAGAGAATTTGCTGAATGTCACACCACTGAGCACAGAATTTGGTAAACATCCTTTATGTTGTTTATTTATCAACTAATTAATTATTCATTTCAGAGAGGGGTGTATGCATACCATTGCATATGTGTGAAGGTCAGAGGACAACTTTGAAGCAATCAGTATTATCCTTCCACCATGTAGGTCTAGGGGATTGAACTCAGGTTCTTGGGCTTGACAGCTAGCATCTTTACCCACTGAGATATCTCACTAGGTCTCCTTTATATTCAATATAATATACAGTCTGTTCTCATTACTCAGAGTACTAATGTTCCATAAGACCCCTGCAACCCTGAAGTAGTGAATCTTAAACCACTGCTTCCTTAAGTCTGTGCCATTCATGTCTATCAAGCAACCAATATGTAATTCTAATTTAATTTAATTTAATGTGTGTGGGTGTTTTGCCTGAATGCATGTCTGCATGCTATGTAAATACCTGGAGTCCAGGGAAGTTGGGGGCACAAAGGTCTTTTTGCCCACAGATAACTAGGGAAACCAGGAATGTTAATCATACTTGGGTGTTTCCTCAAAGAAGAAAAAAACTTGTTTTCCACCCAGAAGGCTGGGAGTGGATGCTGTTAATAACCTGGTGACCTTTTTGCTGTCTGTGGAGACAGACTTCACCCACCTTTTGCTATAGAGGCAGACCTCACTCAGAATGTTCCCTCCCTAGACCATTATCTTTTTTTGTTTGTTTGTGTTTTCAAGACAGGGTTTCTCTGTGTAGCTTTGTGCCTTTCCTGGAACTCACTCGGTAGCCCAGGCTGGCCTCAAACTCACAGAGATCCACCTGCCTCTGCCTCCAGAGTGCTGGGATTAAAGGTGTACGCCACCACCGCCCGGCTTAGACCATTATCTTTAGCTTCCAAGAGACACCATCCTTAGGGAAGGTGTCACATGAAATGCTGACCCCTATGCTATCTCAGTCAGAGACCACATTAGATTCTAGGCCTTTTAACTATAGAATACGCCCTCATGGTCACATGTACTTTGTAAATGAGCTTCTAAGTAGGCATACTCCAGTGAGTATTCACATGAATGAATACCCTATCTGTCAACACAGAGCCCCGATCCACAGACTGATGGAGGCAGATGTGGAGATCCACAGCCGGGCTCCAGGCNAAGCTCCAGGAGTCCAGTTGATAGAAGAGAGAGGGGCTTCTGTGAGCAAGGGACAATGGGATCATGATGGGAAGATATACAGACATGGCCAGACAAACTAGTGGAGATGAATGAACTGTCAACCAATAGTTGAGGAGCCCCCAGGAGCCCTCTCCCAGAGACATATGGAAACAGATTCAGAGATCCACAANNNGGTGCCAACCCGAGCCCCAGGANTCCAGTTGTGAGAGAGGAAAATTGTATGAGCAAGGGACATGGAGAACATGACTGGAAAATGTACTGAGATGGCCAGCCAAACTAGTAGTCACACCTTAAGCTTTATTGAGCACCTGGAATTGGAATGATTGTTACCTGGAAACCCTTTTACAAATTCTATTGTGTTTAAATATGCCTGCAGTAAACCACCTGGCATTAGACTCTAAAAGTTTTTTATCCAGGTTGACAAAGTCAATCTGAACTGTGTTTTCATTCTCACCTCTTCGTGGTTCATTTCCCTGCCTGACACCTGCAGAGACTCCTGCACAGGGAAGCCAGCCGAGGATGTCAGATCCCTTGGAACTGGAATTACAAATGGTTGTAAGACACCATATGGGTGCTGGGTACTGAAATCTAGTCCTCCATAAGAGCACCTGGTACTCCTAACCACTTAGCCATCTCTACAGTCCCCATAATTTAGTGTTGCACGTGCTTCTATTTATCCTTTTATTTTTGAGTTTGAGTTTCAATTTTTTTTCTGAGATTAATATAAGTACATCATTTCCCCCTTCCTTTTCCTCCCTCCAACTCTTCCCATATATCCCCTCTTTTCTCTCATTCAAATTCATGTTCTCTTTTTCCTTAATTATTACATATATGTGTAAATATATTCCTAAATATATAAATACAACCTGCTCAGTGCATATAATGATACCTGTATGCATGTTGTTTTGAAACTGACCATTTGGCATTGAATAACCAGTTGGTGTGCTCTTTGTTATGAACTATTGCATGGGGGGACCCCCGAGGGTATCCCTCGAGTACAGGGAAACATGGTGGGCCAATGCAGAGGCGGGCTGGGCGGATGCACACAATGTGGGCATGGTGGCAGCAGTGGCCAGTAACTCACAATCCAGAAGCTGCATCCATGTGGAGAATTTATTATAATATAGAGGTGAAGGAAAGAGACAGAGGAGAAGAGAGAGAAGAGAGAGAGAGGTCGAGGGTGCCCACCTCGTGGGAAAAAACGTGAAAGAGAGAGAGGGGAAGGGGAGGAGTTTTTCCTTAGAATGAGGCTTTTATGTCAGGACACAGGGCAGTGCCAAGGGGGTGGGATTTCAAGGCGCGGATCAGAATATTAATGTTCCTCCATTTTGATTATTATAAAAAGAGGTAAGTTATGGAAGCAAGTGGGGGAACAAGGGCTCTGAATTCTCGAGGCTACTTCAAGCTGACAAGGGGCGAAGTGGGGAGTGGGGCACCGGGAATCATGCATGGCAGATCTCAGGAACGTTCCTTGAGGGAGCTGAGGAGGCAGGTTGCAGCAGTGGTGTTCCAGAAGCTTGGGGGGAAATGGCATACCAAATCAGGAGTATAGANGCCATGGCATCTGCTATTTCTCTGGAGGTCAGGCGGGAACAATGAATCTGCAAAATATGCTCAAAAAATATGTGGGGTCAGAAATAGGCTCTGGAGATTGTTAGTTTTCACCAGACCAGATTTCTTGATGCAGTAGCAAAACTTTTCCCAAGAGCCTGTAGGTATCTGTAAGACAGCTGGAATGGATTTACATCATGGCAAAAGGGTGAAAAATCCATTTAAGGACTCTTCAAAGCTGCATTTATCAGTATTAAAACTTTGACCCTCCGGAGTTATATCTGAAACCAGTCTATCCTATACCATGAAGTCTGTGAATGAGTCATACCTGTCTGTAACTGGAGAATATATATATATATATATATATGTATAGATAGATAGATAGATAGATAGATAGATAGATAGATAGATAGATATATGATCTTTGGATTAGGGCTATTAAACTGATACCTTAGTCATCAAACAGCATCAGATCTGACAAGGATAAATTTAAGAAGAAGTGAGACAGCTTTCCAAGCTGTCTTACCTAGGCAGCAATCCCAAGTCTCTCCATGGTCACTGGGGGACAGAGGCCCCAAAGGCAGCATTTGTTCAGCTGATAGGCCCAGAAGATCTGACAGATTTTTTCTGTGGAGTAGAAATTTGAGGAGACTGACCCACCTTGACTTTGAAGTATGGGGCAATTGGTCCTCCGTTGTTCCACTTATTCATAGTCTGGAAAGGATCTCAGTTTTTCACTGCATGGGCAGCCTTGCCATAAGCGTCCAGGTGGAAGTTCTTCTGTGGCCATCTATCTTCTTGGAGGAGACACAGGATGCTACCAGGAGCTGACATGTCTCGTTATCATAAAAAGGCTTTTATATTAAATGCCATATTCTCAGATCTCTACAGATGTTTAAGAACTGGGGGAACAAAATCCGTTAGATGTGTTTAAAACTTTGAGAGCATATATATATGACTTAAATCTGAACATGCAGATTTCCCAGTTAGTTACAGATTAATAAAGTTAGCAAGGGAGGTTCACATTCTTAAGCTTGAAGAGACCTTGAGTAAAGAGAGACTTTAAGCTGTTGGCAGTGATATCGGAATCTATTACCATTTTTAAGACTCTGTAGCTGTAGTTCTGATCTTTGAGTACAGCCAGATTATAATACTGAATGACTTGTATAGAAATAATTATTTCTTAAACTGTCTCCTGAGAAGGCAAAGAAGAGTGACAGGGGAAAGATCCCAAGGCCGAATGAGAGCAGGAGAAAAGGGGCCTGTGAGTCAGGGTGTAGCCCAATGCTGAGGAAAGGACCCTCTGAGAAGAGGAGAAGGAACCTCTTGGAGGACCAGAAACTCCATCCTGATTGATTTATATAGAAATAATAATTTCTTAAGGTTATACTATACCTCCCTGGTTCTGCATAAAGAAGGTCAAGTGTCTTATCTTATTGCAGAACCATTTTAATTAACAAACATCAATGGGCATTAGATAGCCAATTGGTCCTCTATGCCAGGGAGTTTCCTTTTGACTTAGCATTTCAGCCTATTCTGGACAGGAAACATGAGACAATGTACTCTCTTCTGGAATTGCTTCAAGCTGGTATTGGGGCATTGTTGTTAGGACCCCAAAAAAGGCTGAAAGGCCAGTCAAAGGCTGGGCAATGGGGCACTTTTCAGAAGCATGTGGTTATCTGACCTGGCTGTAGAGGCAGGGAGCTACTACATTTGGCTAGGCTGGTCCACATCACATAGAAAAGAATCTCTGCTGACACCCATAGCAGGGAAAGCGCTGTAGGTTGGGGTCCACAACTGCTGCTTTGATGTTTCTGCAGCCTGCTGAAATATATAGACTAGAGATGAGAGTTAAAGTTTTATGAATTTATTTGGAACCTCTTCGCCCATGGTCTTAGTAATTGGGAAAGGAAGACCTGGAGAGAGAGAAATACCATCCTCAGGAATAGATGGGTGAGGAAAAGTAGTTTTAGATAAATTAGTATTAGCAATCAGTACTGAAATCCAAATTGTAGAAAAGCAGGTAATGAGTAACCAAGGAAAATTTAAAGTCCTTTTAAAATCCTGAGCTTGTGACCCAAAGTGTATCAGAATTGTATTAATATTAAAATCTGAAATTTAAAGTCTTAATATAACAATACTGCCTGCATGTGGTTCTGCTGATGCCCCAGAGGGGGGTGCATACGTCTCCAGACCCCACACAAGAGTGGCTGTAGAGGAACGAATGGCAGGCCATGAATGGATCTCCACCCCACCCAGATGGCTGGAGCCTGAGAGAGGCAGCTGGGGAACACCAGGCCAAGGCTGGAGGACTTTTCCTCGGCCAGTAAAACAATGGTGAAACAATGTGCAGCGGGAGGCTATTCCCTAACCTCCCTCCATACTGATGGCCTGAGCACCAGGTGCCCCACCCATGCTGCCCTTAATAAAAATGGCAGTGAGGTCATATGACCTGCCTGTTTGGGTCTTAGCCAAGATGGTGGCTAGACCATGTGGTTACCCTTATTTAAGATGGTGGCTTGATCATGTGATTGCCCTAATTTAAGATGGTACCACCTGATCATGTGATCACCCTTATCAAATATTGCGCCTGACCATATGTTCATGTGGGTTTTTTTCTCAAAATAAACTGAGCAGATAAGAAACAGATAAATTGAAGCATTTAAAAGTCAGTCAGAAAGAAATATAGATGGCCATATCAATCATACATTTCCTTCGCACATAGGAAATAGACTTTGTTAAAGAAACAGAGAAGTAGCAGTGCAGCTGGGTGGGAGAGAGGGACCCCCCTGGGCCGTGGCATGGTGCAAGCAGCCACAGGGGAACGAACCCAAGCCATGGGTCAGTGGCAGTGGTGGGGGTGGGGAGCTAGAGGCACATTTTTCCACAATGAGGTATAAGGCACAGCGGACTGACCTCTAGCATCCCAGAGGATCAGCAAGGGCCAATGATAACTGTACAAGATAGCCAATGGACTATCATCACAAAGGCTATGGGCCATGGAATTGAGAGGGCACAGGCCATCTCCATATGCTGTCACATAGGGATGGGGCCTGAAGGGCTATGAGCCCGAAAGACACGTGGTACCAGCAATCAAAATGAGATGAATCTGACCTCCAGTGTCCCAGATAGTCAACTATGGACTAATGATATAGACTAATGATATATAACGGCCCAAGATAGCCAATGGACCATCATAACAAAGGCTATGAGCCATGGAATTGAGTGGGCACAAGCCAGCTTCATATGCCATCACATACAGACAGGAGCCAAGGGGCTTAGAGCCCAAAAGACACGTAGTACCAGCGAGCAAAATGAGACGAATCCTCACTTGTGGGAAAATGGTCAGAAGGGAAGGGAGGAATCTTACCAATCCGGTAGGGTGAAGAGTTTCTGACGGTGCTCCAGCCTGAAAAATGGCAGGTGGTACAGGATCCCAGAGCTCCTCAGATTGCTGGCAGGCAGGAGAAAGCAGTGGGATTACCTGGCAATGTTGGGCACCAATGTTATGAATTATTGTGTGGGGGGACCCCCGAGGGTATCCCACGCATGCAAGGAAACATGCTGGGTAGATGCAGCAGAGGACTGGGCAGGTGCATACCATGTGGGCATGGAGGCGGCAGTGGTGGCCAGGAACTCACAACCCAGATGCTGCAGCCACGTGGAGAGTTTATTATAATAGAGATATGAAGAGAAAGACAGGAAAGAGACAGAGAGAAAGAGAGAGGAAGAGAGAGAGGTTGAAGGTGCGCACCTCGTAGAAGGAAGAGTGAAAGAGAGAGAGAGAGAGAAAGGGGAGGAGATTTTCCTTAGAATGACGCTTTTATGACAGGATGATGCAGGGTGGCGCCAAATGGTGGGATTTCAAGGGGCAGATTAGAATACTAACACTCTTTCCTGGGAAAGCTTNTTTCTCTTGCTCTCAGCATTCCTTACTCACCTGTAGTTCCTTGTATAGGGTTGGGGCATCATGAGATTTCTTCCTTCCATATTAGCGTGTCTATTAGTGTCATCTCTGTCCAGCTTCTATTTATTAATTTACTGTATATTGTGGGTTTATTATACTGACTCATANAGCACTATAATGCATGAATAAATAAAATTTTCATTTATTGTGAAAGTTTTCCTATAAAGTTTCCCTTTGGGATTGAACAACCTTTCACAGGGGTTGCCTAAGNTCATCAGAAAACATACATATTTACATTATGATTCACAACAGTAGCAAAGTTACAGTTACGAAGTAGCAATGAAAATAATTTTATGGCCCAGGGTCATCACAACATGAGAAACTCTACTAAACGTTTGCACCATTAGGAAGGTTGGGAACCACTGCTCTATAAACAAACACATCACAACCTTCTCAAACTTAGTAATATCAGAGCACACTTCGGTACTTCACTTAAGGGTTATCTTAAGCTGGGCNTGGCGGTGCATGCCAGCAATTCCAGCTCACAGGAGGCAGAGGCTGGAGGATCACTGAATTAAAGGTGTGCTTGATCTACGTAGTCAATTCTAGGCCTGCTAGGAGAACATAACAAGACTCTATATCAAAAATAGTAAATAAAAAATATTCATCCTAGCCAGGCAGTGGTGGTGCACACCTTTAATCCCAGCACTTGGGAGGCAGAGGCAGGCAGATCTTTGTGAGTTCAAGGCCAGCCTGGGCTACCAAGTGAGTGCCAGGAAAGGTGCCAAAGCTACACAGAGAAACCCTGTCTTGAAAAAAAAAATTCACTCTGAAAAGCCAAATTATCTATTAAGCACTGTGGTGGTTTGAATGGCCCCCATAGACTCNTGTGTTTGAATGTTTGGCCCATAGAGAGTGGCAATCTTAGGAGATGTGGCCTTGTTGGAGTAGGTGTGGCCTTGTTGGAGGAAGTGTGTCACTGTGGGGATGGGCTTTGCAGTCTCAGAAGCTCAACCTAGTTCTCTTCATGCTGTCTGCTGATCCAGATATAGAACTCTCAGCTCCTTCTCCAGCACCATGTCTGTCTGCACACTGCCATGCTTCTTGCCATGATGATAATGGAGTATACCTCTGAACTGTAAAGAAGCCCCAATTAAATATTTTCCTTTATTAGAATTGCCGTGGTTGTGGTGTCTCTTCACAGCAATAGAAATCCTAACTAAGACAAGCAAACATGTTTACACATGCAAACACACACACACACACACACACACACACACACACACACACATACACAGTTGAAATAGTTGTTTCATTAAGTAGACCACAGATCAGTCCTTCACACCATTGGTGCTGATATAAAAAAGCAAAACACCAGTGGCTTCATTTACCCTCAACTGGGACCATTTGAATTCTGAGACCCAAATGTATTCTGCTTAGTGTATTCACATCTGGACCTATCTCTGAAATACCACAACTATTAATGCATGTGCACATGCATGTGCATGTGTGTGCATGTGTGTGTGTGTGTGTGTGTGTGTGTATAGGTGGTTAAGAGGACACATTTTTAGGATTTACTTTTCTTTTTCCTTCCACATTGTTTTAGAAGTGGGTCTCTCTTATCACCTTTGTCACTGTGCTGAATGTTCCAGGCTAGCTCACTCAAAGGCTTCCAACTGGCTCTCTGCCTCCCATATTGCTTCAAGTGTTCTGGGATTACAGATGTGNACCATATCTGACTTTTTATACAGATCCAACTCAGGTCACTAGGCTTGTGTCTGAGCCATTTCCCTGGCCTCACAATTATTAATTTTGAGATTTCAATTAAATTTTTATGAGTAGGAGAATTTGCAAATGTGGATCTCACAGATTTTGAGAATGAATCCTTACACTCAAGGCATTTAAACCCATCTATAGGGTCAGGTAGAAACCTACCATTGTAAAGTGTGGGCCAAGCAGGAGAAAGCTCTGAGGATAGCCTGAGTTATAGTGAGAACTCCTGTCCCACTTATGATCTAGCAGGTGCAGTGATGCACCCAACGAGTTATAGTACAGACCTCCAGGGTTTAACTATCAGTGATCTGGCTATCTCCACAGAGTAAATACTCCCCTTTTGACAAACATCTTTGAGGTAGCTACTGGGTTTTGGCAGAGACTGAATACCTCAGCATGTATGAGGGTTTTCAAATTTTTCATTTCTTTTTCTTTCTTCTTGTCTTGCCATATAGACTAAAATAGATGTAGAAACTTATAAAGAAAGTGCATTTATATCTTTCTATATATTTTGGAGCCTAGCCAGCTGAAGATCAAGACAGCAGTATCTGATGAGAGCACATGTAGGCTCCATGGCTAATAGTCTGAACTTTAATATCAACCCTAAAATTTAGCAGAGCCTGAGTTTCTCATCATGAACTGGCTGTTCAAGGAGGGGGAAGGATGACANTGTAGGGTATTGACCCCTCTCCCCAGTTCATCCCAATAGCCTCCTGGGTAGATCCTTACAACCCAGACCTGACCATGAAGAATTGTCAGTGGTCAGAATCTCAGTGGGACATTGAATTTTCCATTTCATATGTTCTACAGGTTCATGGTCTAGTTTGTAATGGGCTGACTGGATGGTTCAAAACTTAAAGGAAAAAGGGATAATGGAATTTAAGGTTTAGGCAACCATCTCAAAATGAAGTGAACTATGATAACAATTATACTCCATTGACTGTTCATCTACTGAAGAAAATTTGAGGATGTTAGTGATGCCAGTACATGAGATATCTGCCCAGAAAAGCTGCTGATGTGGAGTGATGTCAACCCAAGAGAGAGGCTACATGTATGGTAAGCAACAGAGATGAGAGATGCTCTACTTTTCATTTCTGTTGCTGTGATACAATCTCCCAACAAAAAGAAATGAAAGGTAAAATTTCATTCATTTCAGTTAGAGTTCTAGGTTGGAGTTCATCATTATGGGAAATCATGAACTTTATACAGCCACATCACATCATAGTCAAGANCAGGAAGAAATGAATAAATACATACTTGCTTGTTTACTTGTGTTCAGCTCAATTTCAAGACTCCCTACCTAGGGAATGATGTTGCCCACAGTAGGCTGAGTCTTCTCACATCAATTAACTTAGGATAATCTCCCATAGATATGCTCACAGGTCAACCCAATGTAGGCAATCTCTCACTGAGACTTTCTTGCTAGATGATTCTAGATTATGTCAAGTTGATAACTACAGCTAACTACTATACTCCACTCNTTGACAACTTGACACACAAACACACTTTTNTCCTCTAGCTTCTACTCACTGTCCTCTAGGCCCTTTTTTCATAATATAAATATAGTGTGGTAAGCACCAACTATTATTATCATAGTAACAAGCTCAAGATTTTAAATTCCCTTTGTTGTTTTTTAAGTATAGAATTAAAAATGTTTCCCATTATACTGAAAACATCTGCCTAATCTGTATACACCCAACCTCCTAGATAAAGGAAAGAATGCTAATGCTTTTAACTAAAATAATTTTTAGGTTTCCAAACTTTTACTATGACTCAAAGGCATGAGTCTACTGCCTCTTCTATAATATGGATTTCAATACAGACTATGAACAATAATAATGCTAACAAATCTGGAACTTTTGCCTCTTAAAAAAGGTTCTTATAAGCTTCAGAAAATCGACTTGGATCTACCACCTCTCACAGGTCAAACAGACTCCNGATAAGTACTACCAATAAACCTACCTGCCTNTCCCCTGTAGGTGAAAGTTTGTCTAGTCCCGCCCGGCTCCTGTGANCACTTAGACCCAAGTAAACACACAGAGGCTTATATTAATTATGAACTGTATGGCCATTAGCTCAGGCTTATTACTGACTAGCTTTACATTTAAATTAACCCATTTCTATAAATCTGTATTTTGCCACACGGCTCGTGGCTTACCAGTACCTTCACATCTTCCTGCTCCTGGTGGTGGCTAGCAGCATCTCCTGACTCAGCCTTCCTGTTCCCAGAATTCTCCTTGTTTGTTTATCCTGCCTATACTTCCTGCCTGACTACTGGCCAATCAGCATTTTATTTATCAATCAATCAGAGCAACACACAGCATATAGAACAATATCTCCATCAACCCTGCCCCCTTTTCCTGGTTTGGGACACCCTTCTCCCATCTGCCCGGACCATGGACCTGGAAATTTCAAATGTACACCTAAGGAAAAATTTCTCCCTTAAGATTTCTTAACTTCATTTTCTGCCCATTAAAATACATTTGTTCCAGCAAATTTCTAATCAATTAAAGGCTACAGACTGTTCCATCTACTGCCTGCAAGTTCTTAGCCCCAGATGGTCCTACAGAGTCTGGACAACAAATAAAACAGCCTGCTCTTCCCGAACTTGGTCAACATTCCAGCCTTTTGGGTCCCCAACAATGCCCCAATGTCAGCAGGAAGTAGTCATGGACAATTTCAACACATCTTGTCACTCATTTATTATCAATAATAAGGCTGGGATATTAATTTCCACATCTAGGACATATGACTGAGGTACCTATTCATCACATCAAAGCTGGACCTGGCTGGCAGGTTACCCCAATTTCCTTCAGTCAGTCCCTACTTGCTACAGGGTATGACTTCACATACCCCACCCTCTACCCTGCACTCTCCAGCCCAGGGGCTGGACTGCCTTTAAAAATGTTCTATTACTAATTATATAAATTCTTCCCAGTACTTTGGCCAGTTAATCTGATATGAGGATCTTGTTACGTATACATTGATAAAGGTTGCTACTGACTTCTTATAGCCAAAATGGTTTATTAATTGCTTGNATTGCAATTTTGAGATCTATGTCAGCTTCAGCTACAACTTTGGTTCAGCAGTATCCTCTACAGAAGTGTCATCTTCAGATGTTTAAGATCCACAGTATGCTCTGCCCAAAGAGGGATTCACAATCTTCATTTAATAAGCAAAAGGGGAGGAGATATTGGTAGCCATGTCAGGGGAGCAGTAGGTGGAAATTGAAATTTGGGGTGTCAGCCCACTAGGAGGTGAATCCCTGATTGGGTCAATCTCAGACAAGCAAGGCCTCTGAGACCACAGACTCCAGAATGTCTTTTGCTTCTGCTGTGCCTTTACATGTTTGTTGCTGCCATATTTCTCTGGTATATGGCATGGTGTGAATGGGTGTTAGGAGAGCCCCACTGCCTGTAATATAGTGTGTTTATCTCATGGAAATATCCTGTTCTACTAGGCATTTTTACCTGTGGATTATTATGAAGATGATTTCTTCTTAACCTATACTATCTAGTTGATAATAATAATGTTAGTTTAGATAGAGTNTTGATGATTAATAATATATACAAGGAAATGTCACACATCTAGGGCCTGTGAGTTTCACCTAAGGAGCTGCATAGATTGCAGTTCAGGTTAATGATTAAGGAAACAATCGAGTCACCAGGAGCCAAGCTGGCTTGAATTCTTTTCATCTTAATGTTGAAGGATGCATTCACAGGTTTTGATGTGCATCATAGCTGAAACAAAGCCTTAAAAAACTTCAAGTTAGATACATAGCTGACTTATAGATTCATTAGGTTAGGGTCAAAAATACAAATCAGCCCAATTATTATTAGCTGACATACTTTCCTTGCTAGAATTGGTTGGTGATCAAAGAAGATGATTAATTCCTTGTACCCATTTCTGCCCTCAATCTCGTGATATAAAATACTATGGATGAGTGTGTATGCACCCTAAAGATTTAAAGTAGAGCTGACTGNTTGTTTTTCATGTATAAAAGTTTAGGTTTGTGATTCCTTTAAGATTCCTTATAAGATTACCTTTCAAGATAGGTAATAAAGTGATTGATTNTTTCTTTGTAGCCACAATATGCAGCATGCCAGTAAAAGAACTGGCTGAGAAGCATATCTTGCTTGCTCACACTTTGTTAATCTATAAGAAGTTACTTAGATGTAAATGTATATGAGTTCTTGGGACAATTTTGTTTTAATCATGTAAGGGAGATGAAAAACAAGTTTCTGTATTCATTATAATCATCCACTTGAAAAGTAGATGTAACCACATTGTAATTTCTATATTGCCTGAAAGATTTTGTTGGGGTATATAAGCTGTAGAGGAAAAACGAACGATCAGAAGAATACAGAAGAAGAATAAAGAAGGAAACCATCAAGAAAGGGTGTGAGTGTCTTTTCCCTTACCCTCTCAGATAAAATGTCATAGTATGCTGGCTCCGTGGATTTCCTTTGAGCCCTGAGCTGCTAGAGGCTGGCAGCCCAGACAGCAAAACTAAACTCTAGCATGAATAATACCAAATTGTACAGTTCCAATGTCCAGCATTTGGGCTCATAATGCAGTCTTAATTCCAAAGGGCTTCAGTAGCTCCACTTCTCCAGCTCTGCCACCTGTACCATATACAGCTTCTCCCTTAGGCTTAGTCCAGCTCCACCTGTCTCTTATACACATCTAGATGTGTATAACCAAAGGGCTTCAGTAGCTCCACTTCTCCAGCTCTGCCACCTGTACCATATACAGCTTCTCCCTTAGGCTTAGTCCAGCTCCACACTCCACAGCTGCAGCTATGCTTGGTAGACATCTCACAGTCCTGGCATCTCCAATATCACGGGGTCTCCACTGTAGTTGAGGCTTCATCTTCACAGCTTAACTCAGTGGTCTCTCAGAGCCTCTCTTACAGGGACTCTGGTCCTGCCACACTGTTCTAAGCCTGAGCTGCTCTCCACAACCCCTTCCAATATTTCATCTTTCATGCCTTCAAATCCAGTACCATAGGGATAACATTTTTGGNAGCTTGAGATGTTGCCCTGTCCTCTTGTTCCACAGTTGCTTCTGTGGACATTTCCTTGGACATTTGCTTTCAAAAACAGGGAACCTGCTAATTTTAGTCTTTCCTCCTTCAAACGAATTAGGATTCCCACAAGACGGTGCCTCCAATGGGTGAGGTCTTGACCTTAGGNTGTCCTTTTTATTGTCTCAGTGCAGCACTTCGAGGGTGCTTGCCTCTGTATCAAAGACAGCTGTTTCTCAGCACCAGCCTGAATGCTCTTCTGTTCTAAAATTTCTTCTGTCAAATTCAGCTTGAGTCACGTTCCAAGGTTCTCATAAGAAGGAAGAAGCCAGATTCCCATATTCTTGGTCAAAGTGTCACAGTAGTAGCCCCTATCTTCATTCCAATGAAGTCTTCATTCCCCTGGAAAACATGCTCTGAGTCTTTACTATCTTTGTTACTCCTGGAGTTTTCGTCTAAGCTCCCACTAGAAAGGCCCATTAAGCTCGGCCACTTTTTGTTTTTGTTTTGTTTTTGTTTGTTTCTTTGTTTTTGTTTTTTTTAAAAAAAAAAATAACAAGGTTTCTCTGTGTAACCATTCTGGCTGTCCTGGAACTCACTCTTTAGACCAGGCTGACCTCGAACTAACAGAGATCTGCCTGTCTCTGCCTCCTGAGTCCTGGTATTAAAGATGTGCACCACCACCTCCCTGCTAAACTCTACTTTTATCAGCCAATGGCATTTCTAGCAACATCCCAAACATTTCCACATTAAAAGCCACGTGATCAGGTTTATTACAGCAACNACCCCACTTTGAAGTATCTATTTCTACTCTNGTTTCATTTCTGATGCTATATAAAAATATCCTGACAAAAAGCAATTTAGGAGAAGGGGCTTATGACAACTCATGATTCCAGGTTACAGTTCATCGTTCTGGGAAAGCCAAGGCAGGAACTTCAAACAGCCCCATCTCACCCACCACAGTAAAGAGTAGAAATGAATGCATACATGCTCANTTGCTTGCTTGTGCTCAGATTGAGTTCTCCACTTTCATACAGTTTGAAACCCTCTGTCTAGGGAATGNTGGCTCCTATGGTGGGCTGGGTTTTCCCACATCCATCAATTTAAGACACTCCCCTCCCCAGACACGGCCACAGTCTAACCCAATGTAGACAATCTCTCCTTGAGATTCTTCCCAGGTGATTCTAGATTATGTCACATTGAAAATTAAAGCTAAACAGCACAGAAAGGTAAGACTATTGAAGCCCCAAACNCCAGGCATAGAGATATAGGATTTGATGTTTTCACTGCTGAATTTTGGTCTTTACTTGCTATTCTCCTGTTTATACTTTTAGAACAGAAATGCTTACTTATTCTACTGTATAGTGGAAGCATAGATTGTTTTGTTGTTGGTTGTTTTGTTTGTTTTTTCCTTTTTTCCTTTCCTTTACAGAGGTTCAAAATTAAGTAATTGCCTTAATATCAAAGAGACTTTTGGCTTTTGAACAAAAGGTTAATAGGAACTTTCAAAGTTGAAATCAATGAGTTTTGTCCTACAAGATGGCCCAAGAGCATACAGGAGTCATGAATGCAAAATGTCCTCCTTAGGCTAATTTGAATATTCAGTCCCTAGCTGGTAATGCTGTCTTAGATAGTTGTGGAACTTTTAGGGGGTGGAGTCTTACTGGAGGAAGTAGGCCATTGGAGTTGGGTCTTANAGTCTTGCTTCCCAGCTGCCTTCCTATCAGCTCTTTCCAGCTGCTAATGCAATGTGACCAGCCACCTCNTGCTTCTGTTGCCATGGCTTCCATGGTGGGCTCCTCTATAAAAGCATGAACAAAATAAACTTTTCCTCTCTTAAGTTGCTTCTTGTCAGATATTTGACCATGGCAACAATAGTGACTAATATTCATTGTTGAAGGAAGGAGCCTAAAAAGAAGTGGCCCACTGCTCTTCTTCATCAACCCTTCTTTTTCTATAGCTCTTCCCCCCTCAAATTTTGTATCTATCAGAGACTAAACTACTCAATAAAGTCAGAGCCCTTGCAATCTAATTGTCTGTGAATTATTAATCTAAGAATTTTTAAACCAGTCAGAGGAGGCAATAAAATGAAGCAACTCAAGTGGATCTGAGCAGTAGCTAATCATCAGCAAGTTCTTATTCCTACAAAGGCCTCATGCCATGGGCCACCATCAGAAGGCAATTCTTTCCCTTTCCAGCTGAGCTGAAACAATGGTATTTTCTGAAAAAGAGTGAAGTACTTTTCTCCAATTGAAAACAACAGATGCAGCTCAGTACTTTAGTCCCTTAGAGAAATCACTTTCCATGTTCCAGCTAGTCTCAGACACCCATAAAAGAGCCTTGACTTGAGNCCTTGTCTCCTGGTGGATGAAAGTCTGCTCTAGAAGTTCCAATTGAAGATTTGAGTCCAGACAAGGCTCAACACTCCTTGGAGCTAACTTTTTCCTTCCATTCCTCTCTTCTTCCTCCTTCCCTGCCTCTCTTTCTTACAAATGAAATTTCCTTTCTACAAAATTTTCCTGTAATTCAGCCTAAGGGTAGATGGGTCAACAAAGAGTTTCCATGCAAATATTTTCAGGCCAGAAAAAGAAAATATGAATTGGGTTGTAAGCAGTAACTTTGATTTCATCCATCAGGTNTATGGCCCCTGCNNTGCTTTATCATCATGGACACAGATTCATCCACCAGTGACCACGTGACAGGTTGGTGGTATCTATTCTGCACAGATCTGTAGAGAAATGCTTCTAGAAAATCCCGTGATGTTCATTCTCTAAGGGATAGTGGTAGTGTGTTCTGCTAGATAAAACACTGAACATTGCCTTTGCAGGAAGAAAACAGACANAGTGAGAATTTGTGCACCCAACAGGTCCTCAGCTCTGTCTCTTCCCTGTGACCCGAGGAACTCAGCAAAGTCCTTTGCTGATGTCAGAAGCCATCCTTGACTTATCCTACTTATGTGTATATCACATACTTTTTTTCTTTCTTTTCCTTTGTAGGTTTTGTTTGTGTTTTTCATTCTGCTGGTTTTTAGTCTGCTCGTTTACTTGTCTCTTTAGGGTTGTTTGTTTGCAATGCTAGAGTTTTAATTGTGCAAGCTAAGCAATAATTTAACTACTAGCTTCACCCTGAAGATCTCATATGCCCTTTATATAACTGACTGTAGAATTCATAACCTTATGTGAACAAGGAAAAGATAAAATGTTCTTATCAAATAAAAGTATGCATCCATGAAAGCCATCTTCCACATGGCACCAGGTTACAGGGACCCCCTGGTCCTCCAAGCGTTTCTTGTAGAGCAAGGTGTCATCACGGAGAACATCATACTCACAGCTCACCAGGAATGCTTCAGGAAGCTGAGCAATAATCTTATCATCTGCCAGGAGAGGTGAAATTTCTGAGTCAAAAATATGTTTGGTTTCCAAATAGACAGTCTCATTAAAAAGTCCAGGAAACTNGGATTGTGAGCCTTTGATCTTGAATCTTGGGGGGATGTTATCAGAGCTGAGCCATTTCTTATACTTCTTCCAGGAGTCTGGGGGTATAAAACTACCTTGCAACATGGAATCCATCCAGGACAGGTTAATGGCCAAATACTTACACACACAGGTCATCAAAAATTTCCTAGGTAGGAATGGTGCATTATAATTCTGCNGGTAAGATGGTAACTGAAAATTGACTGCCTGGGTAATTGGATAAATCAGAACNTGAGCCCGAAACTGGGGAATATCNTGCCTGCCCAATAACACCTGGATAATACCAGCTGCAGCCCCAGCTCCAACACTTTCTCCACTAACCACCACCCGGGCAGGGTCTACCCCATAGGCTTTCAGGTCTTTCAAGAAGTGGATGGTGGCATTCAGGCAATCCTGGAAAGCAGAAGGGTGATGGTGGTCAGGAAGCTTGCGGTACCTAAGGAGGAAAAAAAATAAAACAGAAAAGCATAACACACTAACACACATACAGGGTTTAGTGGAGGCTGTTCAAACAGTGATCTCTATGCCCAGAGGAGACAGGGCCTGATTAAACCTTAAGAAATACCCCCCTCAAAAAATAAAGAGGATGTCCTAGTTAGCTTTAATTGTCAATCTAACAGAGTCTATTATCTGAGAAGAGAGCCTCAGTTGAAGAATTTCCTAGATCAAATTGGTCTGTGGGCTGAGCTGGGTATGATGGCACATGCCTTTAATCCCAGCACTTGGGAGGCAGAAGCAGGCAGATCTCTGTGAGTTCAAGGTCAGCCTGGTCTACAAAGCAAGATCCAGGACAGCCAGGGCTGTTACACAGAGACACTCTGTCTCTAAAAAACAAAACCAAAGCAAACAAACAAACAAAAAATTGGCCCGTGGCATGTTTGTGTGGGATGACTCTCTTGATTGTTAATTGGTTCAGGAGGGTCAATACCACCATGGGCAACACCATTCCCGGGCAGGTGACCCTGGGCTGTTAAGTATGAGCCTACAAGCCAGCAAGCAAGAAACATTCTCCATGGTTCCTGTTGTACTTGGCTATGAAGTGAGTTCCTTGGTCAGAGATAGTGCTTTGTAGATTAGCAAGCAGGCCTACCTTGAAGTTCCTGCCTTGACACTCCTTAATGATGCCCTGTGACCCAGAGTTGTAAGCTAAAATGAACACTTCTTCTCTTACTTTTGGTCAGGGTGTTTTTCTCATAGCAACAGGAAGAAAACTAGGCTGAAGGGCTATCCTTGTTGTTTTCTACTTGACTTTGAAGAACCTGCCCAGAGTCAGAGTGGCAAGGATTCTCCATTCAAATACATAGAGATTAACAAATCCCACAGAGAATTAAGCAAAGTGAAAGCAGATTCCCACTGAAAGGAGGAAAACAAGCAATGGCAGGGACAGGGCAATGACGTGTCTTACTGCCTGTCGGTAAAGTTGGGGAGGCTAAGGTTAAAGTCAAGATGAAGGTGGTTGAGCTGGACATAAGAGGGAAGGGGAGAGAGGATGTGAAGAGAATGGGGGGCAACAAGAGAGAAGAGTGATGGTCTCCTTCTCCTTGTGTTTCAGCATCACTCAGGCATCTCCTTCCAGGCACTACTCTCCAGCCACTGCCTCACAATACGCAGACCTACAGGCCANAACTTTGCAATTCCCTACAAAATATCACTATAGGTAGTCAAGAAGCTTGTTGCATGCACCTAAGGAGCAAAGAGGAAATGCAGCACAATGGTGTGCAGATGCCAGGAAAGGTGTGTCTATTTCTGTGCTCTGTGTAACAAGAGATCTTCAGTGTCTACAAGGCCTTCTGAGATTTGGGTTCCAGCAATTGAAGTTCAGTTACTATAAAAGCCAGGTAGGTCTCCAGAGGCTCTAAAGATGTTGCCGTTCTCCAGTCATTGGAGAGAATCATATATGCCATAATGTGATGACTAAACTTGGTTATCAGTTTGACCCTGTCTGGACTCAACAAAAATCCAAGCAACATGCCTGGGTTTTTTGTTTGTTTGTTTGGTTGGTTTGTTTTTTGTTCTTTTGTTTTTGTCTTTTTGATTGGATCATTTGAGTTGGGAAGACCCATCATAAATCTGGGCCACATCTTCTGGTGCAGCCCACATAGAAGTATACTGAAGAAGGAACTTTTGCATTTTGCCTGCTTTTCCTTCAGTTTTGATGGCAAGCTCATCTATCCAGTTGCCTAGGCATTCCTTAGCTGGAATTAGAACCTACTTCTTTGAAATTTCCAATATAGACTGAAGACCAGTAGCTTTCTAGGAATCTTTTGGGACCTCAGCACCAGATTGGGATTGTTAAGACATCCAGTCTTATAGACAGAACAATTATCGGATTCTTGGTCTTTCCATTGGGAGACAACTGGACCATAGCCTGTAAGCCACTCTAATAAATCCCCTTTTAATAAATATTCATTCTATCCATTTTGTTGCTCTAGAGAACCCTGACTAATACACTTACTTAACTTTCTCCAGTCATAATATCTGTATTGTCTACCCAGCCTGAGGGATGTCAAAGTGTGAGGGAACCACTGTAGAAATAGTCTAACAAGGGAGATTTGACTTTCTCTCACTGCTTTCTTTTTAAAGTTTACTGTTCCATTTACTCATGTTCTCTTGAAACAAGAAATGGAATTACAGTGAGCATCCCCCTCTCTCTGCCTTCCATCCACTCAAAAACCCCTTTTGTTTACAGAAGACTAGAGTTGGGTTTTAAGTCACTCTCCACTTTGCTCCCTGTGTGTCTGGCATGGGGTAGATGGGTTTTTAGCAGCACACTGAGAACCTTGAGAATCATCACTCCAGCACAAACCTTGTCCTTGATCTAAGCCATCTTTTACTGCTTCATTATCTTCTCCAGGCCAATGCCAGCCTGTTGAGAAGAAGGTTACTCTGTGTGGTGGTTTGAATGAGAACTGTCCCCAATAGGCTCAGATATTTGAGCACTTGGTTTCCAGTTGGCGGCACTGTTTAGCAAGGTTGTGGAACCTTTGGGAGGTAGAGTCTTGCCAGAGGAAGTATGTCACTGCTAGTGGGCTTTGGGTGTTTATAGCCTTGTCCCACCCCCTGTTCATTCTCTGCTTTGTGCTTGTGGCTGAGGATGTGAGCTCTCAGCTTGTTACCCCTGCTGCCCTGCCTGCTGCATGCTGCCATGCCTCCTCACCACGATGGACTATTATCCTCCTAGAATCATAAATAAAGTCTCTCTTCCTAAAGTTGCCTTTGGTTGTGGTGGATATTTTTTAATATTTTTATTTTAGTTTGTAATTATGTGTATATGTATGAGTCTGTGCATGGGTTTGTGCACATGGTGCAATGCCCATGGGAACCAGAAGAGGGCATTGGATGCCCTGGAATTTGAGCTACCAATCAATGGTCATTGAACTATTGATATTGGTGCTGAGAGTCAAACTTAGGCCAATTACAAAAGCAGCATGCCTTCTTAACCCTGAGCCATCTCCCCAGCCTCAGCTGTGGTGTTTTATCCCAGCAATAGAAAAGTAACTAAAACACTCTGATTCCTGGACCTATCATCTGTTTTCTTTTAACATCAATTTATTATGTTTCTAGGTATCCAGAAAACATATCTAACTGATTTTAATTATTTTAAACTATGATAAAGTATTGGGTTTCATGTAAGTTGTTGAAAAGTTTTATTTAATTTTTCACTACCTAGATTCCTTCACATCATGATGTGCCTTTCTGTTTCATTTACTGGNCATGGACTAGTCCAGAGCAAAGCAGGGCCATCTAATCTTGTGTTCACTCTATCATGGCTCATCCAGGTACCTGATGAAGCCAATGTCTGTTATAAGCTACTCACCCCACGGACAGCAGTACCGAATCTGTCTCCCGGGCCAGGTAGCTGCATGTGTTGTGGTAACAATCTGTAAGACAAGAACAGGTCCAGTGCAGTCCATGAGGAGGATCTAGAACTTTCTACCACAGCTCTAAGACAGAAGTTTCTGCTATGAGTAAGGAGGTACCATCCTCTCTGTGTTCTGATTCTTGCCACATCTGAAGTGATTCTGGTCAGATCTGTCAGTCATCACTCTCAATCTCAATGTCAGGGCTCAAGGGGACTTTGTGGCTCATCTTCTGTATCACTGAACTTTGTTGTGAGGGAACTGAGGACTATAAGGCCTGAGGAGTCTGAAATGGACAAATCCAAGATCGTGGAGTTTAGAATTATATGCTTGGAATATTAATGATTTTATATATTTCATATTGAATAAGAAATACCCAAAGGCTAGATAGAACATTTCAGTTAGGTGTGGTGATTGTATTGTGTCCCCCAAAATATTGTGTACCCTAATAAAACTTATTTGGGGTCAGAGAACAGAACAGCCACTAGATTAAACATAGAGGTTAGGCAGTGGTAGCACATGCCTTTAATCCTAGCATTCCCGAGGCAGAGATCCATCCAGATCTCTGAGTTCAAGGCCACACTGGAAACAGCCAGGCATGGTGGCACACACCTTTAATTCCAGCACCTGAGATCTCATGTCTTTGCTTGAGAAAGACACAGGCCTTTAATCCCAGGAAGTAATGGCAGGAAGCAGAAAGGTATATAAGGTGTGGAAACCAGAAGCTAGAAGGCCTCTTAAGCTTTCAGGCTTTGAGCAGCAGTTGAGCTGAGATTCATTCGGGTGAGGACTCAGAAGCCTGCAGTCTGAGGAAACAAGATCAGCTGAGGAGTTGGCAAGGTGTGGAGGTTAGCTGTAGCTTGTTCTGTTTCTCTGACCTTTCAGAATTTATCCCAATACCTGGCCTGGTGTTTTCAATTAATAAGACCATTTAAGATTCACTTTACAGTTAGGAAGGTGGTACATCTGAAGTTCCAGAAGGTGGAGCCTCTAAGATTACTGTGTTGCACATCCAGGTCCAGTGCCAGGCACAGAACCTGAGAAATGCATCTGAAACTCAGCCTTGTCCAGCCCTGGCTGCTGGCATACAGAGGCACTAGGTAGTCTGCGCACATGTTCTGCTTAGGATGCCCAAACCCACTGGACCAGCAACTCCGAAGTAGAAACTCAGGAATCAGAATTTTATAAATTTCACCAAGTACTGTAGTGATGACGGGCAATTTTTAGGAGGAAACAAGGACTTTCAATGATATGGTAAGAAGTAAAAACAGGTGCTGAGGCCAATTCCCTGAAGAGTCTCAGCTAAGGCAGGAGGCTAGCTCCTGTGTTCACGGTTCTGAACAACCATGCTTCAGCCTTGCTGTATTGCTATGGAATAATCTTTTTGTAAACTGTGAAGATGTGTCTTTGTCAAGGTTCCTTCTGATTGATTTAATAAAAGAGGTGACTGGTCAGCAGTGAGGCAGGAGGTATAGGCAGGACAGCTAGACAGAGGATGCTAGGAGGAAGAATGGTAGAGTCTGAGGAGTCTAGAGACAGATACAGAAAAAGCAACATGGAAAGTTCATAGATGAAGTAAATAAGCCCCAGGGTAGCACATAGATTAATATAAATAGATTAATTTAAGTTGTAAGAGCTGGCTGAAGACAAGCCTAAGCTATTGGCCAAACGTTTATAACTGATGGTAAGTCTCTGTGTGGTTATTTGGGACTGGCTGGCAGGACAGAAAAGTCTGCCTATACTGTAATTAGCATCATTCAGGATTTCTTAAATACAGATGTCTGGGACTGCCTTAGGGACTGAATTGGCTTATAGGAGGGGACTGAGAGTGGGTGTGACATTAATGGACAGCCAATATGGAATCCTTCTTAGTCACAATCTGGGCCCTTCCACCTGTCCAGCTTCCCTATACTCTGTCTCACTCACATCCTTCCTCCAATTAAGAGCCTCTAGTTGCTCTAGTTTGAGTTTTGTACCTGTCGCTCTATCTGCTTGGAGTCAACAGGACAGGGTTGAGATAGGTGACACATCTCTGTGGATACTGAACCAAAGGAACACCAGGACTTCAGCAACTCACATAAGTTGTTTTACACCACTGAAGAGCTTGGCAATCTAGGGGGAGGCTTCCAAGGGTTTCTGAGACTGATAAATGCTCCTGGACAGGGTTCGGACCCCTACCTGGGTTCTAATCATAGTTAATTTGTGGGGAACATATTCAACACTTTCAGGTGTACAATAGTTACAGATATTTCTACCACAAGATGGCAGCAAGCAACTCCTATCTCATTCTGTTCTACCAATGGAGAGGGACATCCGTCTGTCCTTGTCTACATCTATGCTTCTCACTCATTCAATCATTTGTTCCTTTGCAAATTAATTCTTTCACTCAACCACCAATAGGTAATTACATCAATGTGCTTATAAGTCAGTAAAAAAAAAAATACAAATAAGGCCAAGCACTGGGGATCCAGCAACATAGATCACACAAGTCTCTCCCTCTTAGTATTCCCATTCTTACTAGGGGTAGAAAGACAGTGAAAAAAGGAACACAGGTGTTAGGGAACCAAAGCAAGCTCAAATGGTGACAAATGACATAAAGACATTCAATAAGGAAGATGTCATGGGTGGAGTTGGAGGGTAGGTGTTTAGCCTCAGAATGGCAGAAAAAGTATGTAAATAGATATTGGGGGAGGCCATTCTAGAAAGGCCACTTGTGAAAATATCCAAGATTGAAGGAGTATTCACCCATTCCAAGCCAGTCATGGGGGACATGTTTTTAGAACAAAACACAGTGCATGGTAGACCAAGAGTGATGAGTTCAGCATGTCTGCTACACATACTAGTCTGTGCTGCAGCATAGCAAGGGCAGGAGGGAACAAAAAGTGACTGCATCTGAGAGGGTACCACAGGGGGCAAAGAAGGTGCTAGACTGCAGAAATGATCTATGAGGTATATTTTAAGACCCCCAGGGTTCATAAAGAGGAACAACCTGGAAGTTAAGAAATGGAGAAGAGGGCTGACATCAGGATGCCTAACTGAAGGGGTAGGATGGGTACAGACTTGTTGCACTGAAGTGATCCACCAGAGCTGAGGGACGTGTGTGATTTGGGGATCTCAGATGAGCCAGTGGCTTTGAGAAGGAATGGAAATGAGGGATCACATAAAGTACTTGGTTGCTTGTGACACTGTGTCCTCTCCTGGACTAAGACTTATTATAGACAATATTTCCATGGAAACTGTAACCTTATTGACTGACAAAACCCTCAGCCTCTATCTGGCTTCCTCAGAAGGATTTCTGACTGCTGCTTTCTTTGTCGCCCTCCCAAGAATTTCCAACGGAATGTAGACGTAGTTATGTCAGTTATGAGACCCCCCCCTTTACTATGCTTCAGAGACATTTCTTACCCAGGCCGCCAAACACACAACCTCCTCCATGGTAGAAGATGATGCCCCTCCGGAGGCCAGAGGAGGCTGCCTTGGGCTGGAACAGCCTCACAGGGATTGTTCCAAAGTACAGGTCCTTTACCAACACACCAGAGCTATTCTTTGTCACCACCAGGTCTTGTATGAAGCGGAAAAAGCGGGGCATGGAGCAAATTTTCATCTTCTCCAGTAAATTCCCCTGTGGAAAGATAGAAGGAAAAACCAGTTGGCTGCTTTCCACAGTCATCCATTCCTTCCTCTCTATTGCTGTTGCCCAATATGGCTCAACTCAGGACTTTGCCAAGGCTCCTAATTGGATGGGATTGTTTCCTGTAAACAAGTCAGTGCCTAGTTGTGAAGCTCTAGGAAATGAGGGACATGAACTAGGAGAGAAAAGCTATTCCTCTTTGCTGTGAGGATTTCCCAGTAGCCTTTGCAACAAGCACCAGTGGCCCCATAGTTTTGGTTCTATGCTAGCTCTCAGCTTAGTTCTCTCATCTGATACCTCATTTCCTAGGTACATAGGTGCCTCTTCACATTGCTTTACCCATTCCTTAAAAATACGTCATGAGACTGAGTGTGGTGGTACATACCTTTAATCCCAGCACTTGAGAGGCTGAGGCAGGCAGATCTCTGTGAGTTTGAGGACAGCCAGAGCTACATAGTGAAACCCTCTCTTGAATAAACAAAAACAAAAACAAACAAAAAAACTATAAGGAAAACTACTATTTCTAGTCCCACGGTCATCTTATGACTCACATGATGCCCTCTGTCACACACAGTATACAGTGAAGCTGAGTGCTGTCCCAAAGCCTACCACAGACTCAAAGTTTCTCAGTACAGCCTTTACAGCTATGAGGCCCATGCTTAGTTCAATTTCTGCTCCAAACTATGTTCTCCAAACTAGGTGACTCAGTGACAACTTCTCTCATAAATCTCCCATCCACAAAGCAGGATTAATTTCCATGTACTCCGGGGCTTTCTGGGTGGCATAAAGTGGGTGAGTTATGAAAATTACCAAACAATGAAGTTTGCCAATGGTGACTATCTTTTCCATGATAGTCTGAGCACCAACTCTGTACTTGTCAGAAACTCTGTGGTGTTCTTTAAGTGTAAATGACAGGGATAGAATCCACTGATAAGCCTGAAATTCAAGGCCACTGTCTTGGGTGTTCTATTGCTGTGAAGAGACACCATGACCATGGCAAGGTTATCAAGGAAAACATTTAATTGAGGCAGCAGTTTACAGTTTTAGAAGTCTAGTCCATTATCAGCATGATGGGGGGCAAGGTGGTGTGCAGGCAGACCTGGTGCTGGAGAAAGAGCTGCTACATCTTGTCATGCAGGTAACAGGAA
The DNA here is from genome assembly GCA_001675575.1 of Neotoma lepida. NCBI lineage: Eukaryota > Metazoa > Chordata > Mammalia > Rodentia > Cricetidae > Neotoma > Neotoma lepida. Next base: position 92,097 of record LZPO01117225.1, read on the forward strand.
GTAGACTCAGACACTGGGCAGTATCTTGAGCATAGGAGACCTCAAAGCCTGTCCCATCAGTGACACACTTTCTCCAACAAGACCTCACCTCCTAATAGTGTCACTCCATTTGGGGGNCATTTTCTTTCACACCAGCACCGGCATTGTAGATTTTTGAGGAGGCAAAAGGTGGGACTAGGACTTGGTAGCCACAAATGTCTCACAACAGGTCAGCCTTGGACTATAACTTCTGTACCAGCTGACATAGGGACTGGATTAGTAAGATCAGCATTTTACTCCTTAACAGGTTGATGGACACCAAGACATGTCCTGATGGTGAACTCCATCTGGAAGATTAGATATTTGTGGGTTTGCTTGCCATGTGGCCTTTCATCTTATAGGAAAAAACACCAATAACCTCAGAACATCTTTAGCAGTTTACAGTCTACAACTACACCCTCTAATGCCATCCTCTTCCCTTCCCTTCCTCTCCTGTTCCACTACACTGAACTCCATGCTGATCCTCCAAAGTCCACGCCCCTGGATGTTTCAGCCAACAAGATATCCATGTGCCTATTCCCTCATCCCCGTTTAGCTGCTAGCTCAGGTGTCTCCTCTGCCTCTCCCTAGCAGAATTTATGGTCTCCTCCTGCCTTTTCTTCCCCATAGTCAGCTCCCATTCAGAGCACTGTTTTAAGAGCAAGTTCATGAGTGTGCATCATTTGCTGCTAGAAGGGAAGCTTTGAGTGATGTTGTCTTCTGCATTCACCTCTGCTCTGGAAGCCTTGATTGGCACCTGCCCAGAGGGTGTAGTCAAAGCCCAGTGTGTCAGGGTGCATAGTCCCATTGGGCACACACATGCAGACTGAGAGTGTCATGAGGGATGAACACAGCACAGCACTGGCTCCATGCATGAACACCTGTGTGTTTGATAGTAAATAAGGAAGGAGGAGTGCTCCCTCTTGTTTTCTGAAACGCACTGGGGATGGAGGTTCTAAGAGCCTCTTCCCGGAGTGGGCTGACAAGGCTGGGTCTGTCTCCTGACACTCATCTCCAGGTCCTTCCCCAGCTCATACTTTTCACCAAGCTTGGCACTGCACAGATGTCCAACCCATGCTTACTGAACAAAAGACCAACAGGGTGACTGAACACTAAGGTGGTCAACCCAGGCTTCCAAAATGAAACAGCCAGGAACCCAACGAGGATCTTCAAACAGCTAAGAAAATCAGCTATAAATAACCTGTTCCTGCTGAGAGCAGTTGACTCTTACCATTATCACAGAATCAAAAATCTCAAAGAGGCAGAATGTGGTGGTGGATATGTGTGACATCCTAGAATTTCCCCCNNTAGGACAACCACAGTGTCTCTCTAGACATTGCCAAAACATCCTCTGGGGAAGGTGCACAAACAATTTTTGTTGATAATCATTGGTCTGCACCTTGGTACCTCTGATCCTCCTACATAGTTTGTGACCCAATGACAATTCACTTGTGGAATCACCCTGAGAACATAAATACATTTTTGCTTCTAATCTGACATAAAAAGACAGTTCAGCATAAAGAACACTGTTTATGTTCTGTGATCAGGCTGCCTGTCTATACCATACAAGTGACTCCAGAGAAGTCACTAAACTGGCCAGAAGTGGACAACAAGATTGTATCAGATTTGGGGAAACTCAAGGAGATAAAACATGCAAAACTCTTCAAAGAGGGATCTGTGATGCTCTTGTTCCTTCAGATTGAGTAGAGGAAAAGCTGTCACCTGTGAAAATCTAATGTCTTAGTGATATGGATCATACCCCACCTCAATTATGCCTCTCCGGAATAAGGAGTACTTTGAGTTGACAATAAACAAAAATCATCAAATTAAAAGGCATTTTGCCTTCCTGTTTTTTGCCTTGAAGCAAAAAAGTAACTCTCCTTTGAGAAATGTATCTCAAACCACGAAGGACAGAGAAAATAGATCTAAATTCCCAAAACTGATTTTAAAAAAAACCAATTCCTATTCATAATTTTTCCCCATAAACTTACTTTTTTACAGTGGATGGTCTGAAAAAGTCTTAATACCTTTACTTTCTCATTTCTCTATGATCTTATGATTCTTTGTCAAAATAGAATATAAGCCCTCAGGTCTAACCACTTTCCAGTTTGTATACATTAGATATTAAAAGTGAATAATATCATATACCATCTACCTCCAGTTAATCTCTCTTTTAATTTCAAAAGCCCCAGAACAGATCCTAAGAAGGAAAATACAATACTCTTTCCCTTGCCAAAACTTGGAAAGAGTGACATGAGTGTTATGGTAGTAATCAACCACTTCCTGATTGGATCTAAAACCTACTCCATGAGATGGACCCACACATGGCACTGTTAATGGGGCCAAGAACCAGTGATTAGATAAGTCATAGGTCCCAGAAGAGATCCTAAGACTGTTNTTCTGCTATATGGACAGGGTTAACATGACTCCTAACTGCTCACTGCCNGTTGCTATCCCCATAGATTAGTGCATCTCTCAGCCCTCGTCAGAGAAGCTTCCTCTTGAACTAGATGACAATCAGCACAGAGACCCTCAACTGGTCAGTGTGCAGAGAATTAATTAAGAGACACTATGGAGTGATCACTCCTAAATGGGACATCTGTATCACACTTCTCTTCCATGACTCAGCAGTCTTCACAGAAGAGAGTACAGAAAGATTATAGAAGCTGGAGGAAGAAGAACACTTCAAGAAAGCAGTGTCTCTGGACAGACCAAGACAGTAGCATGTACGAACTCAAGGCACTGTGACGGCATGTGCAAGACCTCCTCAAGCACAAGCTAGACCAAAATTTCAGCATGGAGGGGAGGAAGGTGGGCACAAAACCCCATACTAGCTGAGAGGCTATTGATATATGATAGCATCTGTGTGAGGAAAAGTTAATTTCTTAAATGATGTGGCCCCTGGTGGGTGGACAACACTCCAGAGCAGGCACAACTCCCAAGAATACAGAAACTTGACTTGATAAAGAAATAAAGACAAAAAAACAAAGCAGGGTGGGTTAGGGCGGTAAGAGTGAAGAGTGAGTGTGCAATTAGCAGGCGTGGGAAGAACGGTGAATATGATCTAAATACATTGTATGAAATTATCAAAGAAATGAAAATATTTTAAAAATTGAATGGGAGCAACTCTAACCAAGAAAGTACTAAAATCTTATGCTGTGGTTTGAGACTGCTGGTTCCAAACACTCAAAATATATTATCAAGAACCACGGAGACCTGGACATCACAGCATGTCAGACCTTTCCACACCTAACCAAAGGCTCTATTTCTACCAAAAGAACAATAGGCTGCATTTTTCCCAACTGGTTATAGACCTGATAGTTTCATGCTACCTACCAAGGTAGAACCACCATACACAATTCCTTCCCCAATTTTTATTACACAGACTCCAGAGGCCTCATCAGAAACCTTCCCCATGAATTTCTTCCCTANCAACTGTACCAATGCTAGTAAATGAACTGAAATAANACTCAGAGTTCATTTAATGGACACTGTACAGGGGGCCACAGTATTTAAGAAGTCCTTATCACAATGTCTGTNATCACCACTGATCAGTGTATATTACCAGGTGCTCTTAAATTACATGGATCTTTGCTATATTCTTTCCCAAGGCTGGGATTTTGTCTATCCCAGGCAGGACATGGTCATTGAAAACAAGACTTACCAATGTTAGTACCAGCTGGAATATGTAGTGTAAAATGTGAAATTTCACTCGGTGGCTGATGGCAGGAGGAACATGGACAATGAAGATCTCCTTTAAGAGAACCCACACACTGACTCCCAGGACCAGGAGGCATGCAGCAGTGAAGAGGATTAACCCCAAGATCATGGTGGTCTTGTCCCTTCAGAACGAGCTCAGGAAGGTCTGTCACCTGGAAAGAGCTTGTGGAACTCTCTCCTCCACAGATCCAGGTGCCTTATAACACACAGAGTGACTCCANGGCCTGNCCCCCTCCCACTACAGGCAGCTATGACACTCTGGGAACATCTTTCTGTGATACTCAAGGGATTACATCAGATCTCCACCTGGAGACGTTCCTGCCCAACAGAAGCAGAGCCCTGGCACCTTGTCCCAGGGCAGGTTGGCTTTTATCATACCACCTGGAGAGTCACCAGCTGATTAGAGGAGTGACACCAGTGAGGAAGAAATCATTGGNGTATGATGTCAGAGCATGGCTAGATCTGTGGGAGATTTGGGAAACTTGCAGAAGTCATGTCAAGTGCCCTATGGGTCTTCTCTCAAGAGGAAAACCAGAGATTTGAGAGATGGCCTCATGACATTTGGTGAGGAAAAACAGAGGAGTTTATGGGAAGTTACCCATACGCCATTCTCTCTTCTTGATAGCCTGATACACTTGATCTCAGAAATAGCTTCACAATTACTCCTGGTCTTAGCCCCATCTTATGTTTTTATGTTTCATATACTGACATCATCTATGGTATAGCTGATGTCACTGGGGATTAGCTAATTTNGACACAAAAACAAACTTNACCATGAGCACACTTACCTATACAAACTAAGACATGTAAGATAAACACCATCTCCTTTATTGGGTTCTCAATGTCAAGAAAGTATGGTGATTCGCCCAAAGAGCTAAGAGACTAGAGAGTGTACTGAAATCTCTAAAAGTAGCATGTATGAGACAGAATCATAAGCAGGATCTAGCAGCTGTTATATGGTCTATTCTGTGAGCAGTAAGACATGCAACTGGGCTGTCTACCCAGAAAGAATTTGCGTATATCTGCAGTTCACTATTAGAAAAAAATCAATGATTCATTATGAAGACAGGGACTTTATAACAGCTAAGTACAGGAAAGTGTTATAATTGGGAACGGTCTGCATCTAAACTGCTTGAATGGAAGAAGAGTCAGATACGGAAGGAAGAACCCTTCACAGNCCTCCTTGTGAGAGGGGGGCTTGTGGGAACAGTTTCTGTGCCTTGTAAGCAGAAACACTGGATAATATAACTACTCAATCCTTCTTGAGACAAAGACTGCATGATCTGAGACAATACACAGGGAATCAGCCCCTAATAGATGACCCATGGGAGCCATGAGAGACACTTGATTATTGCTGGCTGAGTCCTTCATGAATATCAAGGGCTGGAGGACAACAGAGGAAGGATAGGTATTACTGAAGAAACTGGGTATAAGAGAGGTGGTGTTTCACACCCAGTTCCCAGATGAGATGGGATAGCATTCAGGAGAGAGCAAGAGAGAGGTTGGTTAGATAGGTATCCTGGGGTTAGTACTGCCCATCCTCCATCTTAACAAAGGTAGGTAGGGTGGCTAGCAAGATGGCTCAATGGGTAAGGGAGATTGACGCCAATCCTGACAATCTGAATTTGATTCCTGAAACACATGTATTGGAAGGACAGAACCAAGTTCCAAAAGTTGTCCTCTGGTCTACACACATGTGCTGTAGCATGTACACACTTGCACTCATACATACAACACACACACACACACACACACACACACACACACATAGTAAATTGTGTGTGTATAAGTGTGTAAATTTAGTGGTCTCTCTGATCAACAATCATAGGAAGATAGTTGAAGATTGTGAATGTATATGGTTAGGAAAAAGCATTCCCACAAGGCTGGTAGGTGAAAATTTTAGTGCTGGAAATGAGTTATCTCCCTAAAAGTTTTTAATCAAGGAGACTACTAAATACACACACACACACACACACACACACACACACACACACACACACAGCAAACAAGGGCTATTGCCAGTACTGTTGGTTGCACAGCGAACATAGACAGTAAGACTCTATTGCTAGACATTGCACTTTGATTACAGGCCATGGAGCTAGCAGGCTGGTACTAAGCCAGATGTTCTCTACCTGTGGGCTGCCTTTTGTAGTACCAGAAGACAATGTTCAGAGAACTGAGGGTAAATTGCCAAAGGATAGTCCTGTTCTAATATAGATACTGCATGCTATGCCACTGATGTGCCAAGCAAGATGTGCCTGCTGGTACAAGAGTAGCACAACAGTTATAGGTACAACCAACTAATTTATGATGAGATTTGCTTCACAGAAATTGGTACTATATCAAGCACTCATACATATGCACACACACACACACACACACACACACACACACACATACACATGCAAGTATCTGTGGAGGTCATAAACCTCTGTGAGGAAGTAATAACTACTATTTTATTAAATGGGTGTGATGTACTTCTTAAATTGCTTCCTAAAAACTTATGTTCATGTCCATAAAAGAATATTACTGCTGTCAGCTTCAGTCATGGATGGAAACTTTAGTTACTTATTTGTTTGTTTGTTTTATAGTAAGTGGTTGTTACTATGGAGACTTAAAAANGGTTCCTGAGAATAATTAACTATTGTTGTGGAATATCAGACCAATGCTCATCCATACATTGAAAGATGTAATCAGATATTCATTTTACTCCCTCCAAGGCTTAAGCAACATCATAGAAAGAAGAGACAGAAGAAGGGGTGGAATGTTGTGTGGTCATTTGCTCTGAATTGAAACATTCCTTCAAGAAGAAAGGATAGAACTCATACAATACCCTGGGCTCAGAAAGTTAGCACATTCACAAGGTTCTTCTCCAAGGCCATAAGCAGTAGCAATGGGTAGAGGAGCAGATGCCACAGCCTACCTACTAAGCTGCCTGGGATATCTCTTTTATGAGTCATCATCACCCATGTAGGGGTGAGATTCCCGGTGATGCAGCTGCCTTTGAGTCACCCATGGTCCTGTTAGTGAATCTAATAAAATGTTTCATTAAACTAAACTTAGGTGAAATTGCTTCTTNGACATACCATTGTGCCTCTCTGGAATGAATAGATGTTTGATCATTTTCCCCTGGAAAAGTCACCTAATGTGGTTTGCTATTATTGTAGGCCAAGGAAGAAAAACACATATATAGACATAGGGAAGAAAGAATGTGAAGACAGAGTTGCCTTTGTTTGCTTTCTATTGCTGTGATAAAACACTGACCAGATGAATCCAAGGAGGAGAAGGTTTACTGGGCTTACACACCCCCCACTTGAGGGAAGCCTGGAGACAGGAGCTGAAGCAGAGACCATGGGGGAATGCTATTTACTGGCTTTATTACACAACCTAGGACCACCTGCCCAGGGACGACACCCTCCACAATAGGCTGAGTTCACCCATATTAATCATCAATCAATAAATGCTCCACAGACATACACTCACAGGCTACTTCAATAGGAGCAGTTCCTCAACTGACACTCCCTTTCTGGTGACTTTAGTTTGTGTCAAGTTGACAAAAACTAAGCAACANGGAAGTGGGAGAAATAGCATCACTACAAGACAAAGCAACCATGTGCTATGGGAACCCAGATGAGGACAAGAACATAATTCTACTCTAGAGCCTTCAGAGACAGCCTAGTTTCATGGGTATCTTCATTTCAGGTTTCTGGCCTAGATCAGTGAAAGAAAGTAATTCCATTACTCCAGCCATCCAGTTTATAATGGTTTATCATGTCTCCCTAGTAAGTGGGCTTATAAGTGCTGGATTCCTCTCATGTGTATCACATCATTGCATTCTGATAAGCACTGAATTTTTTAACCAACAGCTAGGGAAGCTCTGGTGCTACCAACAGTCACATGAGTGGCCTAGAAAGCTGATCCTCCCCGAGTGGAGCCTTGAGTAAATAGTCTCCCCAACTTATACATTGATCTCACTGTGTGAGACCCTGAGCCAGAGGTATCTGGCTAGCCTGTGTGCAGCCAGAAGTTTCTCAGTCTCACCTGGTCCCGAGGTCCCACAGCCACTTATAAAATAATCACTCAGAGGCTTATATTAATTACAAACTGTATGGCCTATGGCTTCAGCTTCTTGCTAGCTAGCTCTTTCATCTTAAATTGACCCATTCCTATTAATCTATACATTGCCATATGGCCGTGGCATTATCTGCCTGCTGGCATCTTGTTATACTCCTTTGGCGGTAAGCTGGCATCTCCTCAACTCCACCCTTCTTCTCTCACTATCTCTTTTGGATTTTCTCACCTGGTCCATCCTGCCCTGCCATAGGCCAATGCAGCTTTATTTATTATCCAATGGGAGCCACACACATTCACAGCATACAGAAAGACATCCCACAGGACCTCTGTCCAGGTTCATGTGACATAGAATCTACAAGATGCTCAAAGCCAGAGACCACCATAATAGAAACCTAAATATGTGATCAGTAGACTTAAAGTTACATTCAATGGTAGCCTACATTTAGTGATATTGGCATGCTTGAATTTCCCTAGCTTTATGTGGAGAATAGAATCTCAAGGTTCATGGATGTGGGACAACTGAATTCATTTTCAGGAGTGCAACCTGCAAGATGCCTCCTNCCCATATAACTATACTCACCAAGACNTCACAAAACATACAGTTCATGACTGGGGGTGAGGGTGATGTCTAAACCCTTAATGAAACACTGCTTTGTGTGTTCCTCTTTATAATCAAAGGGAAAAAATGGGAAAGGTAACATAGACGTCCTGATTTTACTCCAAACAATGTTATCTTGGAGCTATAGTGTAGTGGGTAGCTGTTCCAGCTTTGACCTTGAAGCACCCCTCAGTGAGGCAGCCAGTAACTGCCATGCCTACCTATGACCTGCCCCTGGGGCATGGCCTTTAAGACCTGAGATCCATCCATGCCAGCCCTCTTGGCTCCTCGTGATCCTGGATACTAGATGGCAGACCAAGTCAGAGTTCTCCAGAGAACCCCACTGGACTGTACCTCATCTCTCCCAGATCCTGTAACTAACCTCTTTACTGGCTGTACCTTACCCCAAAATAAACCTCCTTTTAGCTACGTGGAGTTGCCTTGTTAAATCCCAGCATTACTGTAGAGGACATATGACAGCACTTGTCCATTCAAGTCAAGGTGGTTACATTCAATGTACAAAGAAAAAAGGATGCACTAATGAGCATCTTGATTAACCCACAGGATTCTGTCAGTTGGTGAATGATCATAATTGACCAGGAATGGTGTGGCTTCTAAGCCTATCACAAGATTTTTTTAATATACTAATATATAGGAGAAAAAAATGTTCCAAGTTCTGAGCCACAAACCACTCCGAGGCAACCCAATAGAGTTATGACCCCCTCACCTGACTCTGAGCAAGAGAAAAAGCAATAGTCCCAGATGCCAGTTTTAAATGGCTATTAATCTTGAGGACTAATATTGATGGCTTGTCCTAGGAAGTCAACATAGGCACTTCCTGACATCAGGTGACAAAAGACTACTTGCTTCAGTCCCATCTCTTGGCCTACAGATGCTTTTGTTTGTTTTGGTCCTCCTGTTAGAATATGTAACACAGTAGGTGTAAAGGGAACTGGGAAGAACCACAATGGATCTCTTGTAGACGAATTTCTAAACAGTTTTATTAAATAAAAAACACAGAGCCAGAAATTGGGGTTAAAGCCTGAGAGAGATCAGAGGAATAGGAAGAGCCACAGCTAACCTCACCTTACCAACTCCACAGCTTCCAAAGAGAGTGAGTGACTTCCTGTATATCCACACCTATATTTCTTTCTGTTCTGTTCTCTCATTGGCTCTCTAAGCCCAGCTATATCACTTCCTCTACTTGCCCAGCTCTGTCACTTCCTGTCTGTCTGTACAGACCTCCAAACCTCTATGGTTAACTAGTNTTAGAATTTAAGGCATGTGCCACCACACCTGGCTCTGTTCACAATGTGGCCTTGAACTCACAGAGATCCAGACAGATCCCTGCCTCCTAAGTGATAGGATTAAAGGCATGTGCTAACATTGCCTGACTTCTATAGTGGCTGGCTTTCTCCTCTGATCCTCAGGTAAATTTTATTGGGGAACACAGATAAAATATCACCACAATCTCTGATTACTGAGTCATGGTTACTCTCATGGGAGGGTCTCTATGTGAAAGGCTTGCATCTTCCTCCCCTTACAGGGTAGTAAAGCAAAAGCAATTCTTTATCCCAAGGGCCCTGCAGAGACCAAGGCTGCCATAGATGAATTAAAGAAGTACCTATCACACAGATTGCATTCACCTGACTAGAATATGCAGAAATTGTTGGAGAATGACCACGAATGNTTCTGAAATTACTCAGGCAGTCATTCTGAATGAAGCTGATCACCACCTGTGGTATCTTACTGCCTCAAGTAAACACAGAACCTACTAAACAGCCACATGCTTACCTGATGCCTTTTCCTTCATACCAATAAGCAAAGGCAGAAGGCTTCTTTTTCTGCCCAATAGGGCCAAGTAAAAGCCCAAGTGCCTTGGGCTTTCCACTACAAAAACAGTACAATCCTCAGAGATCTTGCACGTTTTGACATTCCACAGAGGACCACGGGAATCNACTATGTTGATGGTATTTGTTTACAGTGTCTGGCATTCATGGGTATGTGTAGTACAGAACATCACAGANAGACCTATGCAGAATGGAGAAGGGAAAGCTGGCCATTGTCAGGAAATAGTGACCGCATGAGGTTTCTTGCGGTTTAACAATTTGAACAGTATTGAGAAATCCTCCTGACAAAAAGCAAGTCACTGTGAACGTACCATATCCTTTGAAAACATTCTGAGTCAATAATCTTTGTGCCTCTTTGAAACTGGAGGCAACATACACAAGGGATATGTTGGCTGCTTCAATCCAATGATAAATTCCCTAGATCCTGTCATCCTGGTTCAAATCAGAACTAGAGCAAGAATAGTCTGCATAGTAAGTTCCAGCTGCTGTAGNAGCTACATAGTTCCATAGTAACCCTAAGGTATAAGACCAACTCACCAGAAACTCACAGGATACTNCAGAAAATTATGAAGCAATTCCCAACTCCAATTTCAGTTCTCCAGTTGGAGGAGGAAAACTGCATTCTCCAAAGCACAAGTTATGATTGTTAGTGCCCATTGTCAACTTGACAGAATCTAAAATCCCCTGGGAGATGGGCCTCTGGGCATACCTGNAGGGGGTTGTATTGACTGAGATAGGATGCTCACCCACTACAGGCAGCACCATTCCCTGGATAGGAATCCTGGATTGTGTGAGTCAAGAAGGGGGTCTGAAAAGCAGCATGCATTCAACCCTCCANGCCTCCTCACTGTGAATGCACCGTGACTAACTTCCTGCTGCTTTGACTTCCCTCCCATGATGGACTGTATCCTTGAACTATGAATACTATGACTAAACCCTTCTCCCTTAAGTTGCTTTTGCCAGAATATTTTATCACAGCAAAAGGAAAAGATGCCTTGGCAGAGACACATCCTCACAGAGAACAANAAAATTATTCCACAACATTCCCCCCTTTAGTTTAAATAAAAGGAAAAGTTTTAACTCTAACACAGTAAAACCATATACAAAAAGAACAATTATCAAATATTGTCCAAATAAAGAAGAAAGATTTTAACTTTAACAAAGTAAAACTATATCCAATAAGAACAATTTTCAAGTAAGAATTACATTCACAATGTCCAGTCAGTCCCTATGTATTTGGCAAATTTGGAGAAAATACTGTATTATCTATCTTATCTTAGTGAGCCTAAAGTTTTATACTTAAATCATTTTCATCATAGCTTATATTTCCAACCTAAAAATATTTTTTAGATCTCAAAACATTCTTTTAAGTAAACAATTTTAGCTTTTTATGTCTCTCAACTTTATACATTTTACACCTCTTTTGCGAGTTTCTTTTCTGAATTTCATAACAAAGAAAACTTAACTACAGCTATTTTGTCTTCAACCCCCATCAGAGACCTGAAAAGGATATAAAATTACTTGAAAAAACAGGAAGTGCAGAGCAAGTAACTTCCAAAACTAAGAAATGNCAGAGACATCTGGCTGCCTGGACAGTCACCCAAGGTTCCTCTGCAATGTTGGGGTATCCATCTTCAGCCTATGGGCCTAAATTATCTGANAGGCTTTTCTGTGAAGCAGGAATTTTGAAGGACTGTCCTACCTTGTCTTGGCAAAGTTTGACAGTTGTCTTCTTTTGTGTCCTGCTTGTCCAATTTGGACAGCATACTGTCAGCAGTCAAGGCAAGGACAGTTTCCTGCTCAAACGACTAGCTGTTGTCATGAGGAAAGCAAACTCCACATGGAGTTTCTTTGATGCCCATCATCCTTTTTTGAAGTAAATTGGTGCTGCCAGGACCAGATGTGTCTCACTGTCATGAAAAGCCTTATGTTACTAAAACATTTTAAATGCCATATTCTGTAGGTCTTTGAAGTGTTTGAAGATCACCTATCTATCTAAAATATATCTCTGTATAACCTTGAAAACATACCTAACATGACTATAAGTTTATTATAGATGACTAACTACTAACCTGCATTTCTTTATTATCCTAAATAGTTATTAAGGACTAAGTCTTTACATTATATTTTTAAATGAGCTGCATAGTTACAATATCTTAAACAACAATAGAAACACATATACAGTATAACAAAAATAACCTTAAATTTGTATCAATATATAAAATTTCATACCAATGTAAAATTATTTGAGACTAGTGGTTGTTTGAAAGTAGACTCAACAATCCACCNATTTAACCCATCATTTCCATATTATATCCCCGCTTTTTCCCTTTAGAAAGAGATCCTTGAATCTAATCTCCTTTGTTTAACTTTCTCTGTGAACATGNCCAGTAATAATTTGTAACCAACCACCCTAAATCATGACAAACATTCATAACCTACTGAACAACTAAAAAACACCCACCCCACCTCTTGGCAATGTGGGTGTTGTGTTCTCTAGACTGCTTCCTGCTCTCTCAGGGTGATGGTATCTTTAGAGAACCTGAGAAAATTAAGATAATGGTCAAGTCCTGGGGCAAACTAGCCATAACATTTGTTGTCCAATCTCTGTGCAATGGGAAAGTGCAAAGCTTATGTGCTGTTCTGGCTAGAATAGTCTGTGAGGCTGGACCATCTCAGCCAGCAGCCTTGAAGCTGTTCTGGATGTAGAACTCTGGAGAGACTACAGCAGAGGCATTCTGAGAGACTGGATTACCTGGGCCATCCATTTTCATTGATGTATGGTCCTCTTGNTCTGTTNACATACAAACTTTCAAAACTAATGTACATATCTGCATTAACNGAAGTATGGATTGTGTGTTGTACACANGTCAGCCATTTTGTTTTATGTTTGAGCAGGTTAAATATATGCCACTGTTCTTGTAGTTTTCCTAGGTCTAGTTCTTTATGTCTGTAGCCAGGATTTTCAGGGGAATTCCCTTGATCAAATCTGATCTTCTTTAACTGTGAATGAAGCCACAGCCTTTCATTTTTTGTGGAAACAAAAGCATAACCTCTTCTCTAAAGCAATATATTTTCTAACTTCCATTTTAAAGTTAAGGCATTCCTGAAGTATCTAGGGTGGTTTGATTCAGCAGTCCCTTCCACAGTCAAATGTCTCTCAGCAGCTGTCATTCTCTGTTCATTAGCAGTCAAAAATTCAAAATTAACAAAGCACCACATAAGGTCTAAACTCCCTGTGCTATAATATTTTCCATCATTATGTGGCTTATTTTTTATATTACTTTACTCTCTTTTTAAAGACTTTATTATTTTTAAACTATTTTCTTCTATNACTGTCTATACCCCATTTTCTTTTCTTTCTTCAGCATCTAAGTACATTTTTAAACATACTGTACATTTTAGAGATTTTTGTGTCTGGACCTAGCTTTACTAAGTAAGCATCTGCAGTGTTTTCTGATCATGTGAGAAAAATCTTAAACTACCATGTCAGCCACTGCATGGCTTAGCTTAGAGCATGGGGCTAGCACATGGCACTGGAAGCTAGCTCCAGTTCNCAGGCAGCAANTGGTAGCAGTGCCTCTGTATAACTCTAAGAACTAGCCTGCCTGAGAGAATACAGGATTAGGAAGCTACTTATGGCTCTTTGTCCAGAACTTTTCTTAGTTTTCTCAGGTCCTATGTTTGATATCAGAGCCCCTATGTTGGATGTCATTTGTAGGTGGACTTTTCTTTGGGCTGCTAGCTCACAAAAAAATGATATGGAGACATTATTAATTATGAAAGCTCAGCCTATAGCTTAGGCTTGTCCCATTAGCTCATAACTTAAATTAACCCATTTATATTAATCTACATTTTACATCATGGCTTTTTATCTCTCTTCCATCTTATACCTCCTGCTTTCTCTNTGTGTCCTCTGGCATCTCTTTCACACCTAGATTCATCTCCTCTTCTCTCTCTCTCTCTCTGCTTGGAAGTCCTACCTAACCTCTTCTACCCTACCTATTGACCATTCAGCTCTTTATTAAACCATTAAGAAGATGCCTTGGCAAAGACACATATACACAGTGTACAAAAAGATTATTCCACAACATATTAGTGACTAAACTATTCTTGAGTTCAAAAGACATTTAAGAATTAAATTTAGGGTCCCTGGGGACATTTTGACACAGTCACTATATAGAGACAACCTAGAGAAGCACCTGTGGAGTAGGGAGGTCTGTTAGGAACCTGCTAAGAAGTTCAGCCATGGACACCATGGGCTGTGGAAGACACAATGATCAAGTGTGCTTGCCCTCTGTTATAAGAAGAAAAGCATGTCCCGTGTGGTTGCATGTGTGAACCAGACCTAAGACTGCCAAAGCAATAGCTCCATTTGTTCACCAGAACTTCTCTTCCTTACTGAATTTAGCAAAAATCCAAAATGCAAATGCATTAATTTGATTATAAATTGCCCTTCTATGGGTGAGGTTTTCTCTTTGAAGATCCATGGGCTTTTGTTTATTCCCAACTTCCAACAAGAGGCAATGAGCAAAAAGGGCCTGTTCCTGGTGATCTTTTCTACATAGCTGGAGAGGAGCTCCAAGCCAGTAGTGCAACACTATTCCAGGGCACCAAATTACTGTTCCCAATAAATTACTGTGTGTTCTGGGTAAATTTGTTGTGCACTCTAAATTTTGTTATTTACAAGTTTCCTTAGATCCAGGAGTGGTGATGGACCTTTGAGTTGGCTAGTGCAGTTTGTTAACAGGCAGCAGTANGAATGAATGGACTGGGGAAGCCTGAAAAGGGTCAGACCAAGTTTTGAGATTGCAACCTGGTCCTAAAACAGGGATGTTGGAATGTTGCCCTTGTTCAGGCTCATAACCAAAGTCTGAGAGATTGAGAAAATCTTGGTCACAGTTGAAGGTTGATTAGAGATACTTAAATATAAAAGCTTCAAAGTAAGTCAGAGAAAGAGCAAGGAGAGTGGAATTTTCTGTCCTATCCAATAACAAGACTAGAGTATAAAAGATGAAACCATATTGCAAAGCTATATTTAGGTAAAGAAGCCCCAAAGAGAATTGCCCATGTGTGTGTGTGTGTGTGTGTGTGTGTGTGTGTGTGTGTATCTGTATGTGTCTGTGTCTGTGTGCATGTCTCTCTGTGTATGGTGTGTATTTACTCTGTATTTGTTTGCTTGTATGTTTGTGGATATATTTCATATTAATACATATTTTATAAGACCCAGGTGTATAATTCCATGGCTCCAATGTTCTAAAATACCAACTCAAAATTTCTAATTATCTGAAGATTTGTGCAACTTTCTCTCTCTCCTCCCCACTTCAGATGTGTGGTAGGAAGGATTGGTATGAGGGGTTCCTCCTAACTGAGAGCCTAACACAAGGTAGGGATGATCTAGTTTTGAACTCTGTAGGGATATACTCAAGGGGATGCAAGAAATGAATAAACACACAATTTATTTGGAGAAAACTTGGCAGAATTCAGCAGAGTCAAGGGAGAAACTNCCATACTCATTCAGAGGGTAAAGCAATGCCAAACTAATTAGAAAGGTGGAACTGAACATGGTGGTGCACACCTTTAATTCCAGCACTCATGAGGTAGGTAGAATCAGATGGATCTCTGTGAGTTTGAAGACAGCCTGGTCTATNTAGTGAGCTCCAGGACAACCAGGGCTACCTAGAGAGATTACATGTCAAAAAAGAAAAAAAGAAAGGAGGGAAGAAGGAAGGAAAGAAAGAAAAACACACAGACAGACAGACAAACAGAAAGAAAGAAGGAAGGAAGGAAAGAAAGGAGCCAAAATCAAGTATCTCATGAAAATTCGTTCATACTTTCCTCTAGTGCATATCAGAACTCCCTGCCCCCAAAGACAATCTCAACTTCATCCCCTTTGAAATGTTGTACAAAAGCCCTTTATAGAAGAGGCTAGCTCCAACCTACACCCTTCCATGGAAATTACACAATCAAACACACCATCACTCTTGGATAGATAATTCTAGGTCTCAGCAAGTATGCAAGTTTAAGGCTTCCTTCTCCCATAGGGATGAGGTGTCATCCTTGGGAACAGGGAGTTGCACATATGTAAAGTCTGTAAGTATGAATCTCCTCAGGACCATCTCTGTCCATTCAATCTATACAGTATTTTATTTAAGGAAAGTCAAAGTATAAAGGTGGAACTGGACATGGTAGTGCACACCTTTAACCCCAACACTCATGAGGTAGGTAGAGTCAGGTGGATCTCTGTGAATTTGAAGACAGCCAGGTCTACATAGTGAGTTCCAGGATTGTCAAGACTATCTGGAGACACTTTGTGTCCAAAACAAGAAAGAAGAAAAGAAAAGAAAGGAGCAAAAAAAATGAATAATTATTTTGTCCCACTTTCCTTGTCTATGTACTTATTTTTGTAATTTAATCTTCTATCCAATGTTCCTCTATGTCTCACTAGAATCAGGGAACAATATCTTGTACAGTTGTAATATACTTAATGGAACTTCCATACTTACCATAAGGAGAATGAAACAATAAGGAGGCTTGGTTTTTGTCTTGTTCTTCTGACTGGCCTGTTTGCTTAACCTGTATGGTGGGAGATCATCTTCCAAGATAATAGGCAATTCTTTCATTCCCCTTAAAGTTTATTGGCCTGATTTTGCTGGTGGCCATATTAGAAGTGCAGCAGATGGCAATTGAAGTTTAGGTGTCAGTCCACCAAGAGGAAAATCTCTGATGAATCAATCTCATTTTAGTCAAGGCCACAAGGCTACAGACTCCAAAATATCTTTTGCTTCTGCTGTACCTTTGGTATCTGATATGATGTATTTGGTGTGGGAAATCCCCTAATGCCTGTACTGTAGTGTGTTTATCTCATAAACACATTCCGTCTACTGGGCATTTATATCTGTGGCTTGTCAAGAAGGTGATTTCTCAATAAGCTGTATAATTTTGATGAATAGAAATACTAGGATATTTTTCATAACTAGGTCTTTTGTTCCACAAGGACTATGAGACATTTAGAGCCTGTTTTATATTTCATAACTGCTTTAAAATCCTTTATAAGATTATCTCTTTAGGTAGCTATAAAATGACTGGTTCTTTCTTTGCAGCTGTAGCTTCAAATTACAGCCACATCAATTGGAGAGCTGAGATTTATTACATGTATGTTGTCTGGATGACTCTGCTTCATATCATTTACTTAAGAAATGGAATATGATCTTCATATGTAACTCCTATATTCAATTTGAAAGAGTCTGTTGGGTATACATAGCTGTGAAGAACAAAGAGATTTATAACAACAAGAGAAAACAACATGATGAAGAACCAACATGAGAAAATAAGATTCAATATGAGAAAAAAGACAGAGAAATCATCAGAGTGTGTGTGAGTTCATTCCATTCCTAAAAAAGCCCTCAGATAAAAAGTCCTAAGCTTCACTACACTGTGGCTTTCTCTTTGAGCCCTGCAGCAGTCTGGAAGCTGGTCTCCCAGGCTGCAATAGGATTTATCTTTATATCAGCCTTCTCCACACTCTGATTTGCATGCAAAAAAACTTCATAGTCAGAATTTCTTAAACCCTGGCTGAAGCAGAAAACCTTAGACTATTGAATACGCCATCTGAATCTATGACCACACTGATCATTGAATTTTGTGGTGGTTCCTAACTTTACTATCAGAGATGATAAGAGGTAGAGCAGTCACCTAGAACTTCATATGTTCTGCCTATTGTTTTCCCTTGACTCCTTTATGGGAGAGCATAAGTTTTAATAGATTCATTAAGGTTTGAAGGTACCTTCACAGACCCTCTCAGTGTTGCTACGATTGACAGACCATTTGGACTATCAATTCCCACATGCAACAGTTCAACTGGGTTCTGTATAAAGGAAGGGTAACATTACAAAACTCTTGTCTCCCACAATATCTTGACCATGCCTATCAAAGGTAACAACCATATCCTCTATTTGTGAAGCTTAAGAAACATCAATATTTGGACTATTCAGAATTTATATTCCCCCCAGTTATGAATCTTTAAGGCTTGTAAAGTGACTCTAGANCCTTTAGAACATTAACCAAAAACTCAGACCACCAGTTACTGACCTCTCATTTTGGTTAATCTGGAAAGCTTTGTNCAGATNACTATTCAATTTTAGGAGATTTTATGTGTCCTCCCAAGATACCTATTTATTTATAGGGGCTTTGAAGAAGCTGTGGGTCATGCATGTTTAGACAGCTGGAAAATCGGGGTCTGAGAAGCTCCTCTCTGGGAAAGCCTCCACAAATATGCCAATCATGTTCTGCTAGTCCTTGGCATCTCTCAGTTCGCTCAAATAGATCATTGAAACCAAATGGCACAGTAAGTTAGTATACCCACTAAGGAAAACAGTACGGTGATTCTTCAAGAAAAAATCAAAACTGCTGTGACCCATTCTAGGTGTATACCCAAGGGAAAGGAATTCAGCATATAACAAGAGNTATCTGAATACTCATGTCAATTGAGGCAGTGTTCACAGTAGCTAAACTATGGAATCAGCCTAGAAGCCTGTCAACAGATGACTAGATAGAGAAAATGTGATGTGTCTGTACACGATGGATGCTTACACTTATAAATGGATGGAAAATGACATCATCATGTATATTGAAAAAAGCCAGACAAAGACAAGTATTGTCTGTTTTCTCTCAAGAAAATATAACCCAGAGTGGTACCGGGACTATAAGGGGAAGAGAAGATGAATATAAAGGGTGGGGAAAGAAGGCAGCGTGGTGGGAGGGGGTAGCGGGAGAGCAAATGCATCAAAGCATAAGATATGCACATATCAAAGTGTCATAGTAAATCTATCAGATTAATTAAAGGTGATAAAAGGG
>LZPO01117226.1:0-33666 GCA_001675575.1 Neotoma lepida
TCTATCCTATCTGGGTGAGTCCAAATGATTGTACCTAATTCGCTTGCTATTCTAACTTGCATTATGAAAACAATCTTTTAATGTCTCTCAACTTTATACACTCTACAATTCTTTAGTTAATTTCTTTTCCAAATATGGTAACAAGAAAAAAATATAACTATATAGTTATATAGTTATAGCAATAGATCAAGCAGTTTCCAAATAATATTAAGCCTCTGAGTTATTATTTGGAAATGGCTGCAGGATAGGTTAGGACAGAGAAACCTCTGTTTACATCTGGTGTCCAACCTTTGTGGCACAAATTCATGAAAAGTTGCTTGCCTGTGGCTATGCTGCAACTGGCACATGCCGGAGTTGCATGTGGGAGCTCTCGCCAGAGTCACTGTCTCACCAGCTAGGTTCTCCTCTTTTTTCTCTCTAGGCTTCTGATCAGGTCTGGGATTTTTCTATTGCAGCCACACTACAGTAAACTCCACAGACATTTTTGGGTCCAAACACCATAGGAATTCGCCACTTTCACACATTCCCACATGCAGTTGGCTGGCTCTTTGGCTTCTTCTCTCCTGGTGGGTTGTAGGCTTTCCTTGGACTCCCTCTTCCAGCTGCTGCAAAATTAAGTAGCTGTCTTAAAAACCCAGTCAGGCTTCTACTATTCTATGAAGAAACAGCCTCACATCATCATCAACATCATCATCATCATCATTGGCATATTTGGTGAGAAAATTGGGAAGAATTAGTTAAAAGAGAGAGTTTCATTCACATGTTAAAATGTGGAAAACACTATTACAATAGAGAGGTAGGTCTCTGTAAGATAATATTCTGTGTGGTTGGAAATTGGAACAATTAAATGGGAAGATAATTGATTTAAATGGGATTTAGGTAGTGTAAATTTTAAGCATTATCTATTTGATCATTTTTTAATCATTAAAAAAGTTAGTTAATATGGGTGTAGAGATACAAGTTTTAGAAAAACTTATAAAAACAAATCATAGAGGTATTCAGACCCAGGCAGAGGAATTCAAAGGAGAACCAAACACAGCATTGCCTTATAAGATTAGGTAGGAAAAGCCTAATGTTTTCAAACAGCCAACCTTAATTTATTCAGTAACCTTACAGGAACTGCCAAATGATAGATATCCTCAAGGCTGTGTAAGTGCTGAATGAAATCCTGTGGAAATGTTAGATTTGAGGAGATCCAAGGAAGTTAAAGTGTCATATGGCATGCATTCACCTTTTGTGAAGCAGATGTTAAACTCATGGTCAACTTTTAATAGAATTATCCCTCAAGACTGGAGAAACTTGGTTACAGCAGTCTTGGAGTCTGGTCCTCAGTTACAGTAGAGGGCCTGGTGGTTAACATGAGGTTAAGACCATTGAACAATGAAGTAGAGCTGGAGATATGGAAATTTCCCAAGACCAACTTCTTGGAGAGGGTGATCTTGGAGGAAGGCAATCTCCATATGATGACCACACTCTGACTTTCTGCTGCCCAGGAGTTTTGAATGCTTGAGACAGAATTGAAGATGTAGGAAAGAAAACTGAGACATTTACTAAAGATATACAGGGCCCAAAAGAAAGCTTCACTGACTTCTTACAAAGATTGACTTTAGCAATAAATAGAATGATACCAAATTCAGAAGCAATAAAAATAATAATTGGATCTCTGGTTTTGAAAATGCTAATGCACAATGCAAAGGGGTAATTAGGCCATTAAAGGCAAGATCAGCACCCATAGAGGAATGGATCGAAGATACAGTCAATATTGAATCTCATAATTGTGATGATCCTTGGATAGCAGAGATGATTTCCAGAGGTTTGAAGAAAAATTGAAATAATCATATTGCTCTGGATAATAGAACAGCTATGGAAGAGAGAACAACAAATTGAGGAGAAAGTGTAAAGCAAACATTTTTGCAAACTTCTGTAAGTTAACAAAGAATAAAATTAAAAATGATGTTGTCATTGAAGGTCTTACAGAAACAGTTATGTATGTAACAATAATTTCATCAGAATCTTGGAATCTAAATTTGACTCTTCAGGAGGTAAATTTTCAGGTTGTAGGGATTGGAACTTTATCTCTGGTAAAACAAAGCATGAGGTGGGTCAAATGTATAGGGCCAGAATGAAAAAGAGAAAAATTAAAGCCATATGTGGCTAATATAGCAATCAATTTATGGGGACATGATTAGTTACATCATTTTAATTCTAAGATTAACATTCCTCTGATCTCAGAAACAAACCATAATCTGACATATTTTCTGGGGAAAATATTAGAAGGTATTATAAAGAACAGTCACCAACCATTCAGGTTGTACAAGAAGAAAGCACAACAGCTGCTGATCTTTCAAATACACCAACAATTCTACTTTAAAATGGTTAGTGGACAAACCAGTATGGCTTGAAAAATGGCCTTTAACATGAGAGAAATTGCAGGTCTTAGAACAGCGAGTACAGGAGCACCTAAAAGCTCAGCATATTGAAGAATCAATAAGATCTTAGAATCTCCTGTATTTGTTATTGAAAAGAAATCTGGAAAATGAAGAATGGTAACTGATAGAAGAGCTGTTAATAAGGTGCTTCAGCAAATGGGCTCTCTACAGTCTGGAATTCCTTTGCTTTCTCTATTACCTAAAAGATAGCCTCTTATAATTATTGATTTAAAAGACTGTTTCTTCACTATATATTTACAAGATAAAGACAGAGAAAAACTTGCCTTCATGGTGGCAACTTATAATAATTCTTGGCCTTTTAAGAGATATCAATGGAATGTTCTTCCACAGGGAATGTTACATAGCCCTAACTTGTGACAATATTTTGTAAGCCAGCCTTTGGAATTGATATGTAAGCAATTTCCTCAATCTATAGATTACTATTACATGGATGATATTTTACTGGCTGATTCAAATGTAGATACTTTAGAAATAACATTTGAAGAAGTAGAGAAAATTTTGCTTTTTTGAGGATTATGAATTGCCCCTGAAAAAATATAAAGAGGAAATTCTATTAATCATTAAGGATATAAAATAGGTGTACAAAAAATTTAACCCCAAAAGGTGCAAATTAAGAGAGATCAATTACAGACTGTTAATGACTTTCCAAGATTGCTGCTAGACATTTCCATCAATTACCCAGAATAGACCCAGTAGAAATTGTAGTACATTTTACTAATGATGAAATTGAAATATTATGGGCAGAAAGTGAACATTGGCAAATAGTTTGCAGTATTTTCTTGGGAGACATTAGCAACAAACATCCTTAAAGATAATTCAATTTATGAAGAGAACTCATTGGATCCTTCCTCACATTGTACAAGGAACACCAATATCTGGAGTCCCTCCATTCTATACTGATGCAAACAAATCAGGAAAATCAGGTTATAAATCCAGAAATTTAAGTAAAGTAGCTCAAAGACCTTCTGCCTCTGTCTTAAAGTCAGAATTATATGCAATTCTCATGGTATTAATGAATTTTACAGAACCTCTTAACATAGTTATTGATTCTCAGTATGCAGAAAAAGTTGTTTTACACATTGAAACTGCTGAGTTTTTCCTGATGAGTCAGAATTAACTTCATTATTTATATAATTACAAGAAATAATTAGGAATAGGAATCATCCCTTTTATACAACATACGTCAGATCCAGTATGAGTCTTCCAGGCCCTCTAGCATAAGGTAATGAAGAAATTGATCAACTACTAATAGGAAGTGTGCCATACACCTCAGAGTTTCATAAAAAACACCATATCAATAGCCAGGGTTTGAAAAATGATTTTTCCAACAGTTCACAACAAGCCAAGGAAATTATAAGGAAATGTCTTACTTGTTCTTTGTGCAACCAAACACCACTACATGTAAAAAGTAGCACAAAGAGTACACAAAGGAATGAAATCTAGCAGAGGGATGTGTTTTATTTATAGAATTTGAAAAATTAAAATATATACTCCACACCATAATACCTACTCAGGATTTCAATAGGCTACTGCTTTAGTTCTGAAACGGCTGATTCTGTAATCACACATTTGCTAGAAGTTATAGCCATTATGGGTTTATCTGTACAAATTAAGACTGACAACGCTCCAGCATATGTCTCTGCTAAAATGAAACAGTTTTTTGCTTATTGCAATATAAAGCATATTATAAACATACACAAAATCCTACAGGGCAAGCAGTTATAGAAAGATCAAATTTAACTCTGAAGGACATGCTAAATAAAGAGAAATTGGTGATAAAAAACCCCAGAAAGAGATTGCATAATGCTTTATTAACTTTGAATTTACAAAATGCCATTGAGACAAAAAAGACAACTGTGGAAAGACATTGAATAATAGAAAAAAGTACAGAATTAAATCAACCTGTATACTTTGAAGATATGTTGACCTCAGAATGGAAACCAGGTTATATGTTATGCTGAGGAAGACATTTTGTTTTTGTTTCCCCAGGAGAAGAAAAGCTATGTTGTAACATGAATTGCTAAGTGGCCTTATTAATAAAAAACTCAGAACCAGATATTGGGGTGAAAGCTGAGAGATCAGAGGAATAGAACAAGCCAGACACAAGCTCTTACCACTAGGAAACCCAAGAGAGCTACTTCTTGTATACTCATGACTTATATAGCTTTCTGTGCCCTGCCATATTACTTCCTCTCTTTGCCTAGCCTCTTTCCACACAGCTCTATCACTTCCTATCTATCTGTAAAGACCTTTAGCCCATATGGGTAAATAGTGCTGTGATTAAAGTCATGTGCCACCACACCTGGCTCTGTTCCCAGTGTGACTTTGAACTCACAGAGATCCGGATGAATCTCTGCCTCCTGAATGACAAGATTAAAGGTATGTGCTACCATTGCCTGATCTCTATGTTTAATATAGTTGCTGGCTTTGTTCTCTGATCCCAGGCAAGCTTTATTTGTTAGAGCACAAATAAAATATCATCACACTATGGATAACATCAAAATTAATAAAAGTTCAATTTGAGCAAGAGAGAAGTCTTAATTAGAAGAGGTGATAGTTCATCAACCAGCATGACAATTCAATTTAAACTAACTTATAGGACCAACAAATGCTTCACATTTGATGAGATATAACTTGACAAAAGGGAACTTCCCCAAAGTTAGAATGGGAAAGGGTTTTGTTTTTCTCTTCTAGGAAAACAAAAACAACCATCTTTAAGAATTTAAGATTTTTAGACAAATAAGCATCCAAAGAAGAAGGGAGAACAACCCAGAAAAAATTACCAAGAAAAGGAATGATCTGGCCTAATGCAATCTATGAAGTCTCCAAAACTATGATGGGACCCCACAATGATGATTCCATCTCAACTACGATAATACCACTAAGCTGACAGATACCAATTAGGCTTTGGACTACAAACTGTTCAGGAAAATTTCAAGGTGGGGGCCTGACAAGATCCTGCCTAACAGACCACTTAGCCAAGACTTGAGAAAAGCCCTGTACTTTTCCATTACAAAGAAACTGGACAACAAATGATATAGTGAGCTATCCCAGGGCTTGACAATTATCTCAATTTCTTTTTAGAGTCCCCTAGAGATGTTATCACCCCCAGATAGCAGGAAATAATTTCAAGAATGATGATGCCCACATTCCCAAGAGGTGGGTTGGTGGTTTATGGTCGTTAAATGGGTTATTGATATTTGTCATTTTTAGGGGGGGTTGGTTACAATTTGTTATTGACAATCATCAGGAAAAAAAGCTGAGCAAAAATGTTTAGATTCAGAGTTCTTGTTTTGAAAAGATAAAAGGGAGATAAAGAAATTATAGGATAAAAGGGTAAATTATTGAATATACTTTAATCTAAGAAACAACTCTTAATCTTACATGTTTTACATTAATATGGACTTTGGTTTATTGATACAAATATAAAGTCAAATTTTATACTCTGTATATTTCTATTCTTAAGACATTATGTTTATGCAGTTCATTTAAAAATGTAATCTCTCATTAAGAAATAAAGATTAATAGTCATCTATAATAGTTAAACTTATAGTCATGTTAGTTAGGTTTTGTATGTATACAGACCTATATTTCAGATGCATAAGTAATTTTCAATCACTTCAAAAACCTATAGAATATGGCATTTAAAATATTTTAATAATTTGGACTTTACATGACAATTAAACAAGTCTGCTCCTGGTAGCAACAACCTACTTTGAAGAAGATGATGGGCATCAAAGAAACTCCATGTGGAGTTTATTTTCTTTGTGGCAAAATTTACCCACTGGGCAAGAAGCTGCCCTTCCATCAACTGCTGACAATATACTGTCTAAACCATACATGCAGGACCCACAAGAAAATGACTGCTAAGCTTTGCCAAAACAAGGCAGGATGGTCATTCAGACTCCTGCTTCATAGAAGAAACTGCCAGACATTCTAAAAGACACAGAAGAAAGTGACAAATGAACTTTGTCAATATACATGAAACAGTCCTTCAAATTCCCTGCCTCCCTAAAAAGTCTGCCAGATACTCTGGGCCTATGGCTGAAGATGGATATCCCAATGTTGAAGAAGAACTTTGGGTGACTGTTGAGCAGGCAGNCAGATGTCTCTTTCATTTCTAAAGTTTTGAAAGTTGCTTACAATTCGCTTCCTGTTCACTCAGATAATATTGTATCCTTCTGAGGTCTTTAATGGAGTTGAAGAATAGATAAAGTTTTCCTTAGTTATGATAAAAGATAAATTAGATAATAAACTTTAGACTCAAAGAGGTAAGATAGTTGATAGAGTATTTTCTGTAATTTTGACAAATACAAGTAGACTAAATATTATAACTATAATTCTTGCATGATAATTGTTCTGTTATATGTATTATTATGCTAAAGTTAAAACTTTCCTTTTAATTAGACAGAAAAGGGGGAATGATGTAAGATATCTTTCTGTATGCTGTGAATATGTGTTGCTTCCATTGGTTAATAAATAAAGCTGCTTTGGACTATGGTAAGAAAGGATAGAACCAGGCAGGAAATATAAGCAGAGATACAGGGAAAAGGGTAGAGTCAGGGGCAGACACCATCTAGCCACCCAAGGAGCTAGATGCCGGCAGACTGGTAATGCCTTGGCCACATGGCAACACACAGATTAATAGAAATGGGTTAATTGAATTTAAGTTGTAAAAGCTAGCTAGTAATAAGTCTGAGGAATTGGCCAGTTTGTAATTAATATTAAGCCTCTGAATGATTATTTGGAATTGGCTGCAGGACTGGGAAGGACAGAAAAGCCTTTGTTTACACATCCTTATAATTTTTTCTTATTTATATATACTGATATAAAAATAATATTCTCATTTTTCCTGCAGTCTTCATTTGATCTACATTTTCACATTTTTAAAAAGCAAATTGAATGATACCTATACTGAATGATGACAATTTTTATTAATTCTGCTTTTGACATTTTTATTGTGTTTATTTTCCTTAACACATACACACACATGTATGTATGTATTGGTCAGTCATTTTCATATTTTAGTGTATTTCAAAGTAAATTCATGTCAGAGAAATGATTCAGATTTCTTCAAAACTACCATGGACTGTACATCTTTCTCCAACACACCCAACCTCTTTGGCACAATATTTCAGGATAGCACCTAATTTAAAAATAATTATCCAAACATTTGTCTCTGTCTGAACTTGGTATCTCTAGCCTTCCTAATCTGTCATACCACTGTGCAGCCTTTGGCTATGATCATCATTTCATATACCTCTCTCTCTCTTTCTTGATCTTCCACATTTCTCTTCTGTTCTTTTCTAACATTTAAAATATGATATCTTTTCTTATGCTGCAAATATGTGTTGCTCTGATTGGTTGATAAATAAAATGCTGATTGGACAGTAGCCAAGCAGGAAGTATAGGCAGGATAAACAGACAAGGAGGATTCTTGGAAGAAGAAAGCAGAGCTGAGCAGATGCTGCTAGCTACTGCCAGAAAAAACAAGATCTAAAGACAATGAAAGGCCATAAGCCACATGGAAAGGATAAATTTATAGAAATGGGTTAATTTAAGATGTAAGTGCTAGCTAATGGGAAGCCTGAGACATTAGGACATAAGTTTGTAAATGATACAAGCCTCTGTGTGTTTACTTGGGTCTGAGCGGCCTCGGGAGCCTAGACGGGACACAGAAAACCTTTTTCTTAAATGGCATCCAACGTGGGGCAAGACTTTCCACCTAAAACTTGAGAGAACTTAAAAAGAAATTCTAAAATTAAGCCAAGGACAGCCTTTTACTTCATGTCGCATGCAGGCCAAGATATAGAGATACCAGGGTACAGAGATGCTGTGGTGTACAGACTTGAGCTACACTATGGTGGGTTCACAGCATGCAGGCTTGACCTGAAGCATGGCAGATTTCAGCTGCAGTACACAGTGGCATTTGCAAGCTGTGCAGTGCACTGTATAATGGATTTAGCCTTTACTCATACACACAAAAAGGGTTAATGGGCCAGCTGCATTCTACCCTGATGACAGCATGGACCCCAGAGTTAGGGTGGTAAGTGTGACTCTCCTGGGTACCCCTACCATGTTGAAAAGCTGAAGTGAGAGGAGTCAGCAGCCAAGGCTGCTGGTCATAGCCAAGCAGTTTAGCAGTTTAAATTTTTTCCTGGACAGAAAATGATTATAGATTCAGAATAAGGCAGATTTTTTAAAGAGACAATAAAAGTAATATAATAAGCCATGTAACAATGGATATTATACAGAGAATCTGGATTGTGTTGTCTAGGATTTTTAATTGCAGAGAGACATTTGATTATAAAAGCTGCTGAGTTAAATCAATATGTACATTTTAAAGGTATCTTGATTTCAAATTTTATGTCTAAGGATAAATTGCTTTGGAAAAGAGGTTCTGCTTTTGTTTCCACAGAAGATGAGAACTGTGAATTGCTTCCAAGCTAATATAGTTTGACCAGCCAAGACCCCCTGAAAGGTTTCAGCTGACACCATGGCCCAGGTGATCCAACATGCAAAAACATCTTCAAGGCAACAGGCTCAGACAATGCAGTTACTCCAGTCAGGACTTAATTTTATTCTTAATTTTCTCAGGATCCCCATAAGATTTCCAGTGCACTCATCCAGCCGGAAGTAGTATGAGAAGTTACACCCAAATTCCCCAAATATTGTTTATAAATGTTTATTTTTGTTTAAATCAGGTTGATCATAAGTGCAATCTCTTTCTAAAGAAGAAAAGGGGATAGGATAAAGATATGATAGAATGAAAGGATAGATTATTGAATCTACTTTTAAAGAGCAACAACTTGTTTAAAATGTTTTACATTGTTATGGATTTTATTTTATTGATAAAAATTTTATACTGGTTGTATATTTCCACTCTTGTTTAAGGTATTATGTTTGTGCAACTCATTTGAAATTGTATAATTAAGAAAGGCAGATTATTAGTCGTCTATGATAGTCAAACTTGTAGTCAAGTTAATTAAGTTTCCTAGGTATACATAGACATAATTCAATTAATTAGGTAATCTTCAAACACTTCAAAGACATACAGAATATGGCATTTAAAATGTTTTAAAAACTTAGATTTTTCTGGACAGTGAGGCACGTCTGCTCCTGGCAGCACCGATTTACTTCAAAGAGAAAGATGGGTGTCAAAGACACTCCATAAGGAGTTTATATTATTCTTGGAAAAAATAGCCTATTGGGCAAGAAACTGTTCTTGCCTGGACTGCTTAAAAAAATGTTGTATCAACTGGAGATGCAGGACCCATAGGAAGGTGACCACTGAACTTTGCAAGAAGAGATGATCCTTCAGGTTCCTGCTTTGCAAAGGAGACTGCCAGACATTCTACAGGACACTAGGAAAAATGACTGAAAAATTCTAGGCTTATAGGCTGAAGATGGATGTCTCAATGATGCTAAGAAACTTTGGGTGACTGTCCAGGCAGCCAGCTGTCTCTGTCATTCTAGATTTTTGAAAGTTACTTGCAATGCTCTTCCTGTTTACTTAGGTAGTATTATATCAGTCTGAGGTCTTTGATGTAGTTGAAGACTAGATAGTTATAATCTTTCTTGGTTATGAAAAAAGATAAGTTAGATATAAAACTTTAGACTCACAAATATAGGATAGATAGAATATTTTCTTTAAATTTGCCAAATATAAATAGACTAGATATTGTAACTATAATTCTTGCTTGATAACTGTTTTGTTTTATGTAATTTTACTATGTTAAAGTTAAAACTTTCCTTTTAAATAGAAAGAAAAGGGGAAATGATGGGGATATCTTTCTGTATGCTATGAATCTGTGTTGCTCAGATTGGTTGGTAAATAAAATCTTGATTGGCCAGTAGCCTGGCAGGAAGTATAGGCAGAATAAGCAGACAAGGAGGATTCTGGGAAGAAGAAAGCAGAGCTGAACAGATGCTGCTGGCTGCTGCCAGGAAAAGCAAGATGTAAAGGTATGGAAAGACCACAAGCCACGTGGCAAGTATAGATTTATATAAATGGGTTAATTTAAGATGTAAGAGCTAACTAATGGGAAGCCTGAGCCAGTATGCCATAAGTTTGTAAATGATATTAGCCTATGTGTGTTTACTTGGGTCTGAGTGGTTGTGGGAGCATGGGTGGGACACAGAAAAAAATTTTCATTACAAAGTCCCATGTTATATATTGTTTCTCTATCTTCTTTCCACTTATTTATGACCAAGTGGAAAGTTGCTCATGAGTTAATACAAGGATTGGTCTAACCATTCTCAAATACCTCTTTGTCAACTTTAACTTTGAATGTGTGTCATATATCACTTAGTTCTTCCTTAGTACTAGAATTTCACTTTCCTTGGTATAATGTGTCACTTTGAAGAAACCATGAAAAACTACATTTTAGTAAGGTTTACTCGGTTTAATTACAAATTTGTAGTTCTTCCTTGAAATCTCTTAGTGAATGGTTCCCTTAAAAACAAGGGGGATAGTATAGTTTTGGTTTTTCTGTTGCCTGAGCTAATGATATGGTAGTTAGCAACTGTATCACAGTTGCTCCTTCATTAAAACTTCTTTATATCATCAAAACTTTTCTTATATTTTGATACCTTCAACTTCTCAAAACTCTGAATTTGTAACCCTTTTTCATCTTTTTTAAGATTTCACTTTCTTCCAATATGAAGAAAACTATATATAGATAGAAATATTTATTCAGAATATGTGCTACATGTGTCATGCCAAGATGAAAAGTCATGCCAAGATGAAAAGTCAAAAAATAAGATTAAATACCTGTGTAGTTGATAGACATATAGCATATAACTATTGGAATGAAAAGGTATGGGAACATAAGCAACAGTATACAGTCTGAGCAGATTTTATTTAAGAGCACATATTGATACACATATATGTACATGTATATAACAATGAATGAAAATGGAGACCAGCCAAGAGTTTGAAAGAGAGCAAGGAAACCTATTGGAGGGTGCAGAAGTAGGGAAAAAAAAGAGAGGAAAGATATAATTATATCATAATCTCAAAAATTAAAAACCAAAAGTTTTTAAAAATTTTGTCTTCTGCTTCATAATCTCAAAAGTATACAAGAATACAAGGATTAAATTCAGCGACGGTGATAATATCCATTATTTCTGTCACTAGTGGGATATCCAAGGACTTTTCTATGCAAATTTGGTGTGCAATGACACAGGATATATAATGTAACATCTAGTTGAGCAATAAGACCTCTATCAAGAAATCCTGGTGGTCAGAGGTTGCAGTCTATCATGCCCTGACAGCTTTCTCCCAGCATGGCAACATGAAGGACTCCCTCCCCAGTGAGGCTTCCTGCTCTCTACATGCCCTTATTTGGAGGATGTCTCTCGGCCCAGATGGCTGACTTATCTCAAGGATGACCCTTGGCATAGTTCCTTGCAAATGCTCTTTCCCTGAGGCTCACATGAGTATTGTATTAATGCTCTAGCCATTTTGAAAGGGCTCTGTTTTCACTAATCTTAACTATATCATAGGATCCTGCCACTTAATGCAAATTAAGGTTTGTTCCCAGAATTCCCAATCCTATACATGTCCTAAAATCTGGAATAAAGTTAAGTTGACCCACTGAAGACATTTCATAGGGGACTATCTATGTCATATCCATATCCATCCAATTCCTATTCCCAGGTTCTGCTCCATCCACCTTTTGGAAAGATGGCCAAAGATCTTAAGGAAGAAGGAGAAGCACAAACCAACTCACTTGCAAAAATGAGTCATTTTAAATTAAACATCTTTCTTTTTCTGAACTACTTTTTTACATGGTTGATAGTATATTCTTCTCTGAGTAAAATTCTATAAGCCAAAGATTAAGAAATCACACACTGTAAATTGTCATAACAAACCAGGCATGTTTTATCAGCAATGACATTCTACCTAACGGAAAACTTTGTGTTTGTTAAGAAGTTATGCCACATCTATTGGATTTTTTTTCATTGTTGTTGTTGATCATGTTTAGATAAGTACCCAGAGTTGACCACAAGCATGCTGCTTAAATCTACAGAGAAATTTGGTCATATGAAATGATAACAATATGAAATTTTCACTACAGACATAATTTAAACATAACTTGGACCTTCTTAGATCTTGGGTAGCTACAGATAAATTCATGTCCAACAAATACATATACTCATTGTATCCCACTTACACATATAATAATGTCCAAACACACACACACACACACACACACACACACACACACACACACACACNTATCAATATCACTGTTCGGTGAGAAGCAGGTAGAATTAGTTGTGGGTGCATTGGATTCACCACCCACCAGTTCCAATACCATTTTAACTCCATTTTGTATTCCATTACAGCCTATCCCTTTTCACCTAGAACTCCTAATTAAACCAATGAAGCCATTATGTCATTTTAGTGTCTTCATGGGAATTGGAGCACACACTGTCACTTCTAGTCCTCAAAATGTAATTCACTGACCAGCAGCATTCATGTCATGACAGAGCGTGCCAGAGATACCAGCTCACAATTGGTGCATTGGGAAACATTTGGAGATCCTAGTGCGATGGCAATGTGCAGTCCCAGCAGTGAGACAGCGGAAGCAAAAGGATTTCCAGTCTGAAGACAGCCTTGTATGCATGGGTAGACTCTGTTGCAAAAACCAGTAAGAAAAAGAAATATNTATTTTTGTAAGATCTCCTATTCATTTCATAAAAAGTAGTTGGCTTCATATAAGTGACTGTGTTAGATTATTGTAATAATTAGTAAGGAGTAATGAGGAATTGGTTATGATAATGGCAATGATAGTATTTTAAAATTTTTGCCTAGTTGATAAGTAACCATCAACAGCAAGTGCCAAGGGCCCGTGAGATAGCTCAGTAGGTAAAGGCACCTCCGGCCTTACCAGGGGCCTGAGTTTGACTCTGAATGACCCATATTACAGAAGGAGAATCAACTTTCAAAAGTTGTCTGCTGGACTCTACATGTTCCTACACACACACTCACACACACACACACACACACACTCACACACACAGAGAGAGAGAGAGAGAGAGAGAGAGAGAGAGAGAGAGAGAGATTCACTCTTTAATGTTCCATCTATAAAAGATGGCTTCAGTTATTACTCATACAAAGACAACAGGAAGTCCCCCCAAGCTGGCAAGCAGATGAGATATCTGCCTCCAGGCTGCAT
This sequence comes from Neotoma lepida, assembly GCA_001675575.1. Taxonomy (NCBI): domain Eukaryota; kingdom Metazoa; phylum Chordata; class Mammalia; order Rodentia; family Cricetidae; genus Neotoma; species Neotoma lepida. Next base: position 13,637 of record LZPO01117226.1, read on the forward strand.
CATAACCCCTTCCACCCACTGGGCTATGTCCCTTCAAGACCCACTCTGCCAAACCCAAACCCACACACCTGAACATCCTCCCCATGACCAGCCCTTCCTGCAATCCCAGAAGACTACTTAGGCACAAGCACAAAGCACACCAGTTGAGGGACTGGTCTCCAAGCTGGACTGCCAGAAACACCAGATCCTAAACCCCAGGGCACTTCTCATGCCCCTCCCCCTCCCATCCAGGATCAAAAAGGCAACTGTGCTCTGCCCCCATTTCTGGTGGAAATTCACCATTCTGGTGCTGTCCCTACCAATTGGCAAGCAAGTGAGAAACCTGACTCCAGGCTGTACCACCACCCCTGCCAATTACTGGACTCTGTCCCGCCAAGACCCAGTCAGCCTCCAAACCCCATGCACCTAAAAATCCTCCCCATTCCTCCCCTGCAACCCCAGAACATAGGCACAGGTGCAAACCATACAAGTTGCAAGACCAGGTACAGGCACAATCTATACCAGTTGGAAGAACAGATGAGTGAACATCAGTGTAAGAATACATTCAATAACCAAAAGAGCAATGTGGCAACACCAGAACACCATGATCCTACAACAAAACCTGAACATGCCAATGCATTTCAAACACAAGAAAATGACTTTAAAAATAATTTTATGGAGATGATTGGAGCTCTTAAAAAGGAAATGAAAAAATCCCCTTAAAGAAATCAAAGAAAAGACAAACAAAAAATTTGAGAGAAATAAATTCCTTAATAAAAGCCAAGAAAAAAAATCAAACAAGTGAAGAAAATGTTTCAATAGTTGAAAATTGAAATAGAAACTATAAAGAAAACATATTCTGAAGGAATTCTGGAAATGGAACATCTTAAGAAGCTAACAGGAATTACAGATACAAGCATTCCCAAGAGAATACAAGAGATTGAAGAAAGAAGCTGAGGCATTGAAGATATAATAGAGGAAATAGATTCTTCAGTCAAAGAAAATCTTAAATCCAATAAATTCCTAACACAAAACATCCAGGAAATCTGGGGAACCATGAAAAGACCAAATATAAGAATAATAGGGATAGAAGAAAAATAAGAATTCCAGCTCAAAGAAAAAGAAAACATATTCCACAAAATCATAGAAGAAAACTTCCCCAACCTAAAGAAGGACATGGCTATAAATGTACAAGAAGCTTACAGAAAATAAAATAGATTGAACAAAAAAAGTCCCCTTGCCATATAGTAATCAAAACACTAAACATACAGAATAAAGAAATTTAAGAGTTGCAAAGGGAAAAGGCCAAGTAACATATAAAGGCAGACCTATCAGAATAATATCTAATTTCTCAATGGAGACTCAAAAGGCCAGAAGGTCCTTAACAGACATTTTACAGACACTAAGAGACCACAGATACCAGCCCAGATTACTATAACCAACAAAACTTTCAATTACCATAGATGAAGAAAACAATACATTTCATGACAAAATCAGATTTCAACAATAATTACCCACAAATCTAGCCCTACAGAAAGTAATAGAAGGAAAACTCCAACCCAAGGAAGCTAGGTACATCCTTGAAAACAGAGAGCAATAGATAATCTCACAACAGCNAAACCCAAAGAAAGGAAACTCATACACTACCACCACCACCTCCACCACCAAAACCAAAAAGTAATAGGAATTAAAATTCACTGGTTATTAAAATCTCAATATCAATGGACTCAATTCAATAATAAAAAGACACAGGCTAACAATGTATATGCAAACAGGATCCATCCTTCTGCTGCATACAAGAAACACACCTCAACTTCAAAGACACAGATTACCTCAGAATAAAGGGCTGAGAAAATATATTCCAATCAAATGGACCTAAGAAGCAAGTCCCTGTAGCTATCCTAATAATCTAACAAAATAGACTTCAAATTAAAATTAATCAAAGGAGATGTAGAAGAACATATCCATCTGGAAGGAAAAATCCATCAAGATGATATCTCAATTCTGAACATCTATAGCCCAAATACAAGGACACTCACATTGGTAAAAGAAACATTACTAAAGCTTAAATCACACATCAAACCCCACACATTAATAGTGGAGAAACTTCAACACTCCACTCTCACCAATGGAGAAGTCTATCAGAGAAAAATTTAACAGAGAAGTAAGAGAACTCACAGATGTTATGACTCAAATAGACTTAACTGACATCTACAGAATATTTCACCCCAATACAAAAGAATATACACTTTCTTTTTAACACCTCATGGAACCTTCTATAAAATTGACCACATATGTAGTCATAAAGCAAATCTCGACAGACACGAAAAAATTGGAATAACCCCTTGTACCTTATCAGGTAACCATGGGATAAATTTAGAGTTCAATAACAACACAAACTACAGAAAGCCTACAAACTCATGGAAATTGAACAACTGTCAGCTGAATCACCACTGGGTCAAGGAAGAAATAAAAAAGAAATTAAAGACTTCCTAGAATTCAATGAAAATGAATGCATAACATACTCAAACTTATGTGACAATATGAAAACAGTGCTAAGAGAAAAATTCATAGCATTAAGTGCCTACATAAAGAACTAGAAAAACTCCTACACTAGTGAATTAATAGTGAAAACTCTAGAACAAAAAGAAGAAAATTCACCCAGGAGGAGTAGAGAGCAGGGAATAATCAAACTCAGGGAAATTAATAAATTATAAATAAAGAGAACAACACAAAGAATCAATGAAACAAGAGTTTATGGCAGCCTCACACACATTCTGAATGGTTTCTGTCTTTATTTTCCCATGTTGAATCTTCTTTATTCTCTTCCTACATCTCTCATGTTGGCTTCCCCTCTCTTTCTTCTTCATGGAAACAAACTCTTTTATGTTGAATATAGAAGTTACATTTGAAGGTCACTATTACAAGAAATCCACCGAGTCTGTTTAAAGGATAAAGGAGAGAGATTAATCATAGGGTCCTGGAATTCCGAAGTACACTCCAACACTATTATTCCACCTGGGCCCATCTCAACAATCAAGCCCATGAGGGAGAGAAGAGAGCTATGTAGGCACATCTAATGACTTAAGAGTGGCCCCAGGCCATGCCCCAGGGGCAGGTACTTCAAGGTCATATTAGATAGAGCAGTTACCTGCTACATCTCTAGGGGCAGTGTGTCACACCCACGACGGTGTCGCCAGTGTGACAAATGCCATCAGTTCGGTGGTCGCACGAGGAAGGAGGGTTCGTGCCCTGCGGGGCTAAGCCCTCGGCGGGTCCCTGGTTGCAAACAAGAGTCATGATTCCCGAGTATCATGTTTTTCGTAATGCCTACTGGCGCGGATGGTTGGCTTGGGTTTGCCTTGTACTTTTCATTCTCATAATTCTATTTACTGTGTGTTCTCAAGCACATGCATTTCCTAGAAGACCAATGGATGTATTGGTTAATCAGTCAACACAAGAGAAACTTGTGCTTCAAGCACCCCCTGTGATTAGGGCTGCTTACAGAGTATTGAATCAGAGTCAAAAAAATTATGGGAAATAGATGATTTCATAAATAACTTAGAGTAAAAAGAATTAATGATAAAAATTCCCAAAGAAACAAAAACAAAAATAAAAAATTCAACAATTATTAGGAAATCCACACTCCAGCCACAGAAGTTCCAGGGAATCAGAATTGTGCACTTTGATAATGATAAAAAAGGCAATAGATGGGTTAATTATGAAGGGAGAAGAAGAAAATGGCATGAGCTCCCTTTCATGAGCAGATTGCCAAGGAGTAGGCCTCCCTGGTGTTTGATAGAGCATGAAGAAAAAGAAAGACTACTAAAGCAAATGGCCCCATTGTTCAAATAGGTAGAGTCATAGTTCAGGTTAAAGCCTAACTCTTATTTTGATCAATTCCTTTCTGGNGAACGAGACTTAGGGCCATAAACAAGAGACATTAAGTTTGCAGAATTATCAAGATGCATTTTGCAATCAAAAAATGGTTCACTAAAAGNAAAATTCTGTGAATCAACCACAATAACTATTCTTTTCATGCTTTCNTGTTACTTTTATTCACCTCAGGCAAAGTTCCTTTGTAACTCACTATATATACAAAGCTTTGCACGAAGTAAAATTACAGCAGTTTCACAGCACTCTCGTGTCTGTGTCTGTCTGTCACTCCGCCGTCTCCCAGCTTTCCTGAGTACCTTCACCCCGCTTCCCTCGGTCAAACGACCCTCTCCCTGGGCCGGTCCGCGGCAGCAGTGCTTCAAGGTAATAGATAGAAGAGATATCCACTATATCTCCCCCTTTTGTCTAAATAAGGAACTTCTAATATAAAACTATATATAATAGGAACAACTATCAATTATTGTCCTGGAGAAGGGAAAGTTAATAACATAAACAAAAATAGAAATACAACTAGCAAGAACATCATCAAACAAGAGACACATATTAAAATCCAAAAATGTCCAGATCTTAGGTAAATGGCATGTTACAGAGATTATTCCAATAGTTGTTTTATCCTAAAGAATTTACTTTTATTGTCCGAAACGTTCTTAGGTAAGATATGAGAGGATTATAACTGTAAATACCTAGTCTTCAACCCCACTAAAAACGTGAGAAGGAAAATAATATTTATTACACAAGAAAACAGGAAGTTCAAGCAAGCAATTTCAAAAAAAAAAAATTAACAGAATAGACAGAGACCGCTGGCAACCTGGACAGTTATCTAAAGATTCTCAGCACAGTTTGGGCCTCCATTTTGGCTACAGACCCAGACTATCTGACAGACCATTTTTAGAAGCCAGAATTGTGAAAGACCATCTAAGTCTATCTTGGGAAGTTTCAGTATCACTTTTTACTGTGTCTGCTTATCTGGAAAGAACATCTTCCTTGCTTGTCAGACAAAGAAGTGTCCTTGCCTGTCAGCAGTCAAGGCAAAGGCAATTCTTTGCCTATCAGACCATTTTGTGCCAAGAAGACAAACTTCCAAACTAAGTGTCTTAGAAGCCCAACATTCTCTTGGCAGTAGATCAGTGCTGCCAGGAGCAACTGTGTTTCACATCAAGAATTCTAAGTTATCAAAACATTTAAATGTCATAATCTTCAGATTTATAAAATGTTTGAAGACTACCTATCCATCTGACATAAGTTTCTGTAAATCTAGAAAACCTACTTAGCATAACTATAGATATTACAATCATGGGTGACTAGTAATCTGTAAGTCTTATCTACCTAAATAACCTAAGGACTAAGGCTTCACATTAACAAGATAAACAATCTGCAAACAGATGTATAGTACAAGAACAATAGCCTCAAAATTGTGACAATACATAAAATATCTTTAAAGGAGGTAGGAGTGTATAGTGAGTGCAATATGATAACAATATCCTTAATATGTATATTATGTACAAAATATCTGCAACAGAAGTAGAAAATACATATAGTGTAGTGGTACTAGGTATAGGATTTTAAAGTAGATAGTGTATTGAATTAGTAAACTAATTCAGTAAAATATCAGTCTTAGATAATTTGCACTGATCTGGATTCTTGTATATTGATACAAATGTAAACTATTCTTATATTTCTATTTAAGATAATTTGTATATTGATACAAGAATCTATATCAGTGCAAATTGTCAAAGGCTGACATATTACTGAGTTAGTTTACTAGTAAATACAATAATCTACCTTAATATCCTTTACCTATCCAATACAGTATGATGAATAAAATTTTACATTTGTATCAATATACAAAATATTTCAAATAGGAGTAGGAACATGTGCATAATACAACAATTATAATTTTGAGTTTGTATCATTATATAAATTATCTTAAATAAGTATAGAAAATAGTTTATATTTGTATCAATATATAAGGATCCAGATCAGTACAATTTATCTAAGGCTGATAGTTTGCTAAATTGGTTTACTAGTAGATACAATAATCTACCTTGATATCTGTATGTATCTATTCCCTCTTTTTTCTTTTCTAAAAGAGAATTTTGAGTCTAAATTTTATTATTCTACCTCCAACATTATAACAATTTATCCATTAACCCTGAGAAAATTAAAATTTTGTGAGAGGGGGGCATTGTTTTATTTTTAATTGCTTCTTGCTCTTTAGGGGGAGACAGTATCTCTGTGGGATCCTATGAGAAAGCTAAATGGTTAAGTCTCAATAGGACTAGCTGTAGAGTCTATAGCTGGAAGTTTCTCTTGTCCTACATTCCACAGCAAGAGTCTGTAGCCAGTCTCAGAGTAATGGGTAAGGTTATCTGAGATTCTGGCTAGAAGTGTAATATGATGGACCATCTCAACTTGGAATTGTCCCCAAGAGTATGTAGTCCAAAGCTGATCAATGAGTGGTGTTTTTTGGTTCAATGGCATCATTATGGACTGGGTAAAGTCATCTTATTCTTTCATTGTGGAAAACTAGAACATTAGTAATATCAAAATGAAAAGTTTGAATTTCAGGATGATGTGACATGCGAAGGATTCCCAGAAATCAAGAATAAGCATGTAGAGAAATAGAATTTNGACAACAATGGTCCCTAGATCAAGAAATCCATGGAATATGTTTAAAGGGTAAAAGAATTTATTAGAGAGGAAGACTCACTACAGCACAGGAGATTTATTGTAGGATCCTGGAAGTCCAAGGTACACTCCAATGCTATTCTTCCATCTGGGTCCACCTCGGCATCCAAGGCCATGAGGGAGAGAAGTGAATGGTTTAGGTGTGTCTCATGTCTTAAGGGTAGCACTGAGCCATGACCCAGGGGCAGGTACTTCGAGATTATAGGTAGATAGAACAGTTATCTGCTACATCACTAGTGGTGGTGCGTCAAGGTCATAAAGAGAACAGGTATCCACTACAGGTCACATTCCATTTCTTAAGTAAATAATAAAAAACAGAGTCTTCCCTCCAACATACATGTGATAAATCTTAAGTCTCTAATTGGTGTGATTGTAACTGCAGCTGTACCTGCAAAGAAAGAATCAGTCATTATGTTGTCTACCTAAAGATATATCTTATGAAGAATTTAAAGGAGTTATAAAATGAAACTGATGAGGAGTCTAACAAAAATAAGGAAATTGTGTATTACATCCTATATTTCTGAATGTAATAAACATTTTAAACTAACATTTTGTGATTAGTTTTAAATGCAGTGATCTTGGGGCCTGGGAGTGTTTACAGAGAAAGCTGTAACATAAATGATTTGGTTAAAACACAGGTTTACCTTAATTCTCGTTATTCAAGTTCACTTTGACACTCTCAAAGGCACAGTGACACTAAAATATTTTAAATCTTAAAGTATATTTTTCTGTCCTATGTGTTTCTTTGGACCATAAAAAAGAAAACTTACAACTCTTTCTGAGGGCTAAGAAGTACTGAGGTTAGGAACTCATGTAAAGAATTGATCACTGTCCTATGTTATCAGTCAGACTTAGAAAGATAAATTAGTTTAGCAATTAGGTTGCTTTGTATTTATAAAACCTTGGTTCAACAAATAAGACAGTTGGCTGTATGTCCTTGTTACCTCGACTCCTTTTCCTGAGAACAGTTTATCTTAAAAACCATTAGTGCAGCCCCAGTTGCAAGCCAGAATAGGAGACTCCTGTAGGCAGGCCTTTCCCACCACCTCTCATTGGACCCTGCAATCTACAAGTCCCACTCCATCCACCAAACCCTCCCATTCTCAAAGACTCCAACAGTTCCCTAAGACAAAAACATTGCCATTGCCTATTAGATCAAGAGTGGCTCCCTGAGACACAGATACCAACACCACTTGCACCTTTTGGAGGAAGAGATGAGTATATGTCAGTGCAAGAATACACCCAACAACATAGAGCAATATGGTATCATCAGAACCTAGTGGTTCTATAACAGCAAGACCTGAACATCCCATTGTAAAAGAAGCAGAAGAAAACAACCTTAAAAATGACTTTATAAAGATGATAGAGACTTTAATGAGGAAATGAAAAATTATATTAAAGAAATAGAAGAAAAAACAAACAAAAAATTGGAAGAAATCAATAAATCTCTTAAAGAAAGCCAAGGAAACCAAGATGAAACAAACAGCTGAATGAAACAGTCCAAGACTTGAAAAATAAGGTAGAGGAAATATAAAGACAGAAATGAAGAAAATGCTGGAAGTGGAAAATATGAGTAAATGGACAGAAACTACAAATGGAAGCAAAACCAAAAGAATGCAAGAGATGGAAGAGAGAATCTCTGATGTGGAGGATACAATAGAGGAAATAGATTCGTCAGTCAAAGAAAACACTAAAGCCAAAAATTCATAACACAAAACATCCCGGAAATCTGGGACGCCATGAAAAGACCAAACCTAACAATAATAGGAACAGAAGAAGGAGAAGAATACCAGATCAAAGGCACATAAAATGTATTTAAGAAAGTCATAGAAGAAAACTTTCCCAACCTAAAGAAGGGCATGCCTATGAAGATAGAAGAAGCTTATAAAACACTAAATAAACTGGATCCCAAAATTAAGTCCCCTCACCATATAATAATCAAACTGCTAAGCATACAGAATAAAGAAATAATATTAAGAGATTCAAGGGGAAAAGGCCAAGTAACATATTAAAGCAGACCCAACTTCTCAGTGGACATTCTGAAAGCCAGAATGTCCTGGACAAATGTTATGCACACACTAAGAGACCAAGGATGCCAACCAAGACTATTATATCCAGCAAAAATCTCAATCACCATAGATCAAGTAAACAATATATTCCATGACAAAACCATATTTAAACAATACCTATTAACAAATCCAGCCCTACGGAAAGCACTAAAAGGAAAAATCCATCCTAAAGAAGTTAGATGTACCCACAAAACACAAGCAATAGATAATCTCACACAAACAAATCCCAAACAAGGGAAACATACACACAATACCACCAAAATATAACAGGAATTAACAATCACTGGTCATTAATATCCCTTAATATCAATGGAATCAATTCACCTATAAAAAGATATAAACTAACAAAATGGAAATGAAAATAGTATCCATCATTCTGCTGCATACCAGAAACTCACCTCAACTTCAAAGGCAGACACTAACTTAGAGTAAAAAGTTGGAAAGAGACTTTCCAATCAAATGGACTTAAGAAGCAAGCTGGTGTAGCTATCCTAATATCTAAAAAAATAGACATCAAACTAAAATTAAGTAGAAGAGATTGAGAAGGACATATCATATTCATCACAGGAAAAATCCATCAAGATGAAGTCCCAATTCTGCACATTTATGCCACAAATACAAGGGCAACCATATATGTAAAAGAAACATTACTAAAGTTTGAATCTCATATCAAACCCCACACACTAATAGTGGGAGAATTCAACACCCCACTCTCACCAATAGTTAGGTCTGCCAGACAGAAACAAGAGAGAAATAAAGGAACTAACAGATGTTATGAGTCAAATGGACTTAATTGACCATCTACTGAACATTTCACACAAACACAAAAGAATACAACTTCTGTCAGCACATCATGGAACCTTCTGTAAAACTGACCAAATATTTGGTCATAAAGCAAATCTCAACTGATAAAAAAAAATTGGAATAACCCCTTGTATCTTATCAGGTCACAATGGGTTAAATTTAGAGTTTAACAACAACATAAATTACAGAAAGCCTACAAATTTATGGAAACTGAATAATGCGCAAATGAATCACCAATGAGTTAAGGAAAAAATAAAGAAATTGAAGATTTCCTAGAATTCAATGAAAATTAATGAACAACATACACAAACTTATGGGACACTATGAAAGCATTACTAAGTGGAAAGTTCATAACACTAAATGCCTACATAAAGAAGCTGGAGAAATTTCACACTAATGACTTAACAATACACTTGAAAGATCTGAAACAAAAAGAAGCAAACATACCCAGCAGAAAAAGTTGCCAGAAAATAATCAAATTGAGGGCTGAAACCAATAAAATTGAAACAAAGAGAACAATACAAAGAATCAATGTGACAAAGAGTTGGTTCTTTGAGAAAACCAACAATGTAGCAAACCCTTATCCAAACTAACCACAAGGCAGAGAGAGAATATCCAAATTAATAAAATCAGAAATGAAAAGGGAGACATAACAAAAGACAATGAGGAAATCCAGAGAATCATCAGGTCATACCTCAAAAACCTGTACTTCAAAAAATTGAAAAATCTAAAAGAAATAGACAATTTTTTTCTGGATAGGTACCACATACCCAAATTAAGTGAAGACCAGATAAACAATTTAAATAGACCTATAACCCCTATGGAAATAGAAGTCATTAAAAATCTCCCAACCAAGGTCAATGGGGGATAGTGGGTGGGTTATAAAAACATAAGGGAAATGGATGGTTGAGCTGGAACATAGATGGAGTGGGAGAGCAATGAAAGAGATACCGTGATAAAGGGAGACATCATGGGGATAGGGAAAAAACGGGTGCTAGGGAAGTTCCCAGGAATCTACAAGGATGACCCCACCTTAGACTAGTAGCAATAGTGGGGAGGGTGCTTGAACTGGCTCACTCCACTAATCAGATCAGTGAATACGCTAACTGTCATCATAGAGCCTTTCTCCAGTAACTGATGGAAGCAGATGCAGAGATCCACAGACAAATAGTAGGCCAAACTCCAGGAGTCTAGTTGAAGAGAGAGAAGGATTCTGTGAATGAATGACATCAAAATCATGATGGAGATACCTACGGGGACAACCAAACCAAACTAATGGGAACTCATGAAATTTAAACCAACACCTGTGGAGCCTCTATGGGACTAAACTAGGCCCTCTGCATAAGTGAGACAGTTGTGTAGATTAATATGCTTAAGGGGACCCCTGGCAGTAGGATCAGGATCCATCCCTGGTGCATGAGCTGGCTTTTTGGAATCTACTGCCTATGATGGGGCACCTCAAATAGCCTTGAGTAAGGGGGTAGGACTTTGACCTGCCTCTACTGAATGGACCAGGCTTTGCTGATTCCCCATGGAACATTGCCAAAATCTTTCATGAGGCTACAGTTACCCTGATACACAAACCACACAAAAATGAAACAATGAAAGAGAATTACAGACCAATCTCCCTCTTGAACATTGATACAAAAATACTCAATAAAATCCTGCAAACCAAATTCAAGAACACATCGAAAATGTCATCCACAATGTTCAAATAGGCATCATCCCAGAGATACAGGGATTTTTCAACATATTGAAATCTGTCAATATAATCCATCATATAAACAAATAGGAAACAAATACCCACAAATAATATAGAATACCTTAGAGTAACTCTAGCTAAGAAAGTGAAAGTCCTGTATGACAAGAACTATACATCCTTGAAGAAAGAAATTGAAGAAAATGTCAGAAAATGGAAAAATCTCCCATGCTCATGAATTGGTAGAACCAACATAATAAAAATGGCAATCTTACCAAAAACTATCTACAGATTCAATGCAATCTCCATCAAAANCATAACACAGTTTTTCACAGACCATGAAAGAACAATATTCATCTTCATATGAAAAACCAAAAAAACTAGGATAGCTAAAACAATCTTTACAATAATGCAACTTCTGGAGGGATCACTGCCACTGACTTCAAACTCTATTATAGAGTAATAGTAACAAAAACAGCTTGGTATTGGAATACAGACTGATAGGTGGACCAATAGAATTGAATTGAAGACCCTAACATTAATCCACACACCTGAGAACACCTGACTTTTGACAAAGAATCCAAAACTCTACAATGGAAAAAGGAAGCATCTTCAACAAATGGTGCTGGCATAACTGGATGTCAACATGTAGAAGATTGGAAATAGATCCATATTTATCACCATACACACAACTCAAGTCCAAGTGGATCAAAGGCCTCAACTTGAATCTAGTTGCACTGGACCTGATAGAAGAGAACATATTGGCACAGGAGATCACTTCCTAAATATAACAACAATATCACAGACACTGAGAGCAACAATTAAAAAAATGGTACCTCCTGAAACTGAGAAGCTTCTATAAGGCAAAGAAAATGAAAATTAAGACAAAATGACAGCCTACAAAATGAGAAAAGATATTCTCACATCTGACAGAGGGCTNATTTCCAAAATATAGAAATAACTCAAGAAACTAGACATAAAAATACCAAACAATCCAATTAAAAAATGGGCTAGAGCTAAACAGAGAATTTTCAACAGAAGAATCTCAATTGGCCAAGAGACATTTAAGGAATTGCTCAATATCCTTAGTCATCAGGGAAAAGTAAAACAAAATGACTCTGAGATACCATCTTACACTATTAGAATGGCTAAGATAAAAAAATCTGATGACTGCTTATGTTGGACAGGATGTAGATCAAAAAGAATACTCCTCCACTGTTGGTGGGAGTACAAACATGCACAGCCACTTTGGAAATCAGGATGGTGACTCCTCTGAAAATTTGGAATCCAACTACTTCAAGACCCAATAATACCACTCTTGGGCATATACCCTAGGGATGCTCAATTATACCACAAGGACACTTGCTCAACTATGTTCATAGCAGCATTATTCATAATAGTCAGAACTTGACAAAAACCTAGATGCCCCTGAACTGAATAACAAATATATAAAATGTGGTACATATAACCAATGGANTGTATTACTCAGCTGTAGAAAACAATGACATCATGAAATTCACAGGGAAATGGATGAAACTAGAAAATTTTATGCTGAGTGAAGTAACCAAGACTCAGAAAGATAAATATGACATGTACTCACTCATGAATGGATACTAGATGTAAAGTAAATGATAGTCAGACTACAACTCACAGCTCCAGAGAAGCTAGGAAACAAGGGGATGCACGGATTGACTTGGTATGGGGAAACAAATGAGATCTCCATAAGTAAACTAGGAACAATGGAGGCAATAGAGGGGAGGAGATAGAGGATGAGAGCATGAGGAAACAGGGTAGATGATCTAGGGGAGGGACAGAGAGGGAAAGCAATGAAATGATAGAGGGAGATATTATGAGGTTATGGAGAAACTTGGTGTTAGGGAAATTCCCAGGAATCCACAAGGACAACTCCAGATTAGACTACTAGCAATAGTGGTGAGGGTGCCTGAACTGGCATACCCTGGTAATCAGATTGGTGAATACCCTGTCATCATAGAGTCTTCATCCAGTAACTGATGGAAGCAGATGCAGAGATCCACAGCCAAGTTCTGATCACAGAATGAACCCTGAAAGTCCAGTCAAAGAGGGGAAAGAACGATTATATGAGCAAGATATGTCAAGATCATGATGGGGAAATCTACAGAGACAACTTAACCAAGCTCATAGAAACTCACAAACTTTAGACTGACAGCTGTGGACCCTGCATGGGACCCTACTAAGCCCTCTGCATACTGAAGACAACTGTGTAGCTTGTTCTGTTTGAGGGGCTCCTGGCAGTGTGATCAGGATCTATCCCTCGTGCATGAGCTGGCTTTCTGGATCCCATTACTTATGGTTGGACACCTTTCTCAGGCTTGATATGGGGAGTGGGGCTTTGCCCTTCCTCAACTGAATGTACCAGGCTTTGCTGATTCCCCATGGGAGTCCCTATACTTTCAGAGGAGGGGATGGGTGTGGGTTAGGGGGAATGCTGGGGGAAGAGCATGAGGAGGGATGGGAGGGGCAACTGTGGCTGCTATGTAAAATTAATAAAAAAAAAATCTTAAATAAAAAAAAGTTAGCAACACATCTGGTATAATCCAAATTTACTTTGAAGCTTTAAATCAGCTAATGGTATACAGCTGTCTTGTTAGCTGGGAAGATTCAACTATTTTTCTATGTGAATCTGAGCTATGGGATAAAACAGGTCTAAACTATCTCATAGTCCTCATGGAACAACAGACCTAGTTATGACAGATATCCCAGTATTATTTCTATTCATCAAAACTTACAGCTTAAGAGAAAACATCTTCCTGATAGTCCACAGATATAAATACCCAATAGATGGAATGTTTTTATTAGATAAACACACTATAATAAATGCAGTGGGGAATTCCCACACCAAATACATCCTATCCTATACCAAAGGTACAGCAGAAGCAAAAGATATTTTGGAGTCTGTAGTCTTGTGGCTTTGCCTAAAATGAAATTGTTGTATCAGAGATTTTCATCTTGGTGGACTGACACCTGTACTTCAATTGCTACCTGCTGCACTTTTGATATGGCCACCAGCATATTGGTTCTTTGAGAAAAAAATCAACAATATAGACAAACCCTTATCCAAACTAAGGCAGAGAGAGAATATCCAAATAAACAAAATCCAAAAAAAAGTATAGACATAACAACAGACACTGGTGAAATTCAGAGAATCATTAGATCATACTTCAAAAACCTGTACTCCACAAAATTGAATAATCTAAAAGAAATGACAATTTTCTTCATTGATACTACATACTAAAATTAAATCAAGACCATATGAACAATTTAAATAGACCTATAATCCCATAGGAAATAAAATCAGTCATTAAAATATCCCCCCCATAGTAGAACAGGCCTACGGTGTCCAGGAAATTGGCTCAGACTAGTTGCCAAGGCATGCACATAACATACTCCTTATGAGCCAACCTGGGGTCTGCCTGAGGGCCTAGCAACAGGAGCTGTCAGAGTTCCTAGGTGCTGTCAGAGTTCCTGATCATGCCCAGCCAATGAGGAGTGACCACATACACTTGGTGCTGGGAGGATGGCATATAAGGCCTTCCCTGTTATTGACTAAAGGAGTTTGTTGTTTGCCTTCTGGTGTCTGTGCTGCTGATGCCATGCCTTCTCACCCTCTCCCCCAAGGGAGCCATTAGAATCCAAGCAACACCCCAGCCCCCCCAAAAAAACAAGAGCCAAAAGGTTTCAGCACAGAATTCTAAAAGAATTTCAAAGAGCTAATACCAATGCTCATCAAATTGTTCCACACAATAGGAACAGAAGGAATGTTGCCAAATTATTTTGATGAGGCCACAGTTATCCTGATACCTAAATCACACAAAGATCTAACACGAAAAGAGAATTACAGATCACTCTCCCTCATGAACATTGATTCAAAAATAATAATGTACTGGAAAACCAAATCCAAGAACAGATAAAAAATCATCAACCATGACCAAATAGGCTTCATCCTAGAAATGAAAGAAAAGTTCAACATACAAAAATCTCTCAATGTAATCCAGCATATATACAAACTGAAAGAGAAATAAAATACATGGTCATCTCATTAGATGCTGAAAAAGCCTTTGACAAAATCCAANACCCCTTCATGATAAAGGTTCTGGAGAGATAATGAATACAAACAATATACTAAACATGATAAAAGCAATATACAGCAAGCAGGCAGCCAACATCAAATTAAATAGAGAGAAACTCAAAGCAATTCCACTAAAATCAGGAACAAGACAAAGCTGTCCACTCTCTCCATGACTATTCAGTACAGTATTCAAAGTTCTAGCTAGAGCACTAAGGCAACAAAAGGAGATCAAATGGGTACAAATTGGAAAGGAAGAAGTCAAACTTCTGATATTTGCAGATGATATAATTGTATACATAAGTGACCTCAAAAATTATATCAGGGAACTCCTACAGCTAATAATCACCTTCAGTAATGTGTCTAGATACAAGATTAACTAAAACAAAGTACCCCCCATATACAAATGATAAATGGGCTGAGAAAGAAATTAGAGAAACAACACACTTAATGATAGCCACAAATAATATAAAATATCTTGTGGTAACTCTAACCAAACAAATGAAAGACTTGTATGACAAGAACTTTATCTCTTTGAAGAAAATATTAAAAAATACAATGTTCTCCCAAGCTTGTGGATCAGTAGGATTAACATAGTAAAAATGGCAATCTTCCAAAAGCAATCTACAGATTCAATACAGTCTCCATCAAAATTCCAACACAATTCTTCACAGATCTTGAAAGAACAATACTCATCTTCATATGGAGAAACAAAACAGAAAAAAAACCAAAAACAAAACAAACAAAAAAACAGGATAGCTAAAACTATCTTATATAATAAAGAAACTTCCAGAGGTATCACCATCCCTAACTTCAAGTTCTACTCTAGAGCTATAATAATAAAAACAGCATGNTATTGTCATAAAAACAGAAAGGTGAATNAATGGAATCAAATCAAAGTCCCTGATGTAAATCCACATAATTTTAACACTTAATTTTTGACAAAAAATCCAAAACCACACAGTGGAAAAAAGAAAAAGCATCTTCAACAAATGTTGCTGCCATAACTGGATGTTCCCATATAGAAGACTGCAAATAAATCCATATCTATTGCTCTGCATAAAACTCCAGTCCAAGTGGATCAAAGACCTCAACATAAATCCAGCTGTACTGAACCTGAGATAAGAAAAAATGGGACATAGCCTTGACTGCATTGTCAAAGGAGACAACTTGCTGAATATAACACCAGTGGCATAAATACTGAGATCAATAATTGATAAATGGGACCTGCTGAAGCTGAAAAGCTTCTGTAAGGCAAAGCACACTGTGAATACAACAAAATGGCAGTCTTTAGAAATGGGAAATATTTTCATCAACCCTACATCTGACAGAGCACTGTTCTCCAAAAATCTATGAAGAACTCAAGAAACTAGACATCAAAATACCAAGTAATTTAATTAAAAAATAGGGTACAGATTTAAATAGAGAATTCTCAACAGAAGAATCTGAAATGGCCAAGATATACTTAAAGAATTGTTCAACATCCTTACTTATCAGGGAAATTTAAATCAAAATGACTCTGAGATACCATGTTACACCTGTCAGAATGATTAAGATCAAAAACGCTAAAGACGGTCTATGTTGGATAGGATATGGACTAAGGGAAACAGTCTTCCACTGCTGGTGGGGTTGCAAATTTCTACAGCCACTTTGGAAAACATTATGGCACTTTCTCAGAAAATTGGGAATCAATCTACCTCAAAACCCAGGTATACCAATCTTGGACATATACCCAAAGACTCTCAACCATAGCAAAAGGACCTTTGCTCAGTATGTTCATAGCAACATTATTCATAATAACCAGAATCTGGAAACAACCCAGATGCCATCCCTTAACCAAAGAACTGATAAAGAAAATGTGGTACATTTACACAATGGAGTATTACTCAGTAGTAAAACCAATGCAATGAAATCATGGAATGTGTAGGCCGAAGTATGGAACAAAAACAATCATTCTGAGTAATGTAAACCATTTTCAGAAAGACAAAAATTGTATGTACTCACTTGTAAGTTCATATTAGATGTAAAACAAAGGATAACCAGATTATAATTCACAGTCCCATAGAAGCTAGGTAACAAAGGGGACCCTAAGAGTGATGCATGGATTTCCCTGGCAAGGGGACATAGATGAGATCTCCTGGGTGAGTGGTAATATGAGGTATCACATTGGTCAAGTTCCGGGGGTGAGGGAGGGGGAGAGAAATGGAAGGTATCTTGATAGAGGGAGCCATTTTTTGTTTAGGGAGAAACCTAGTGTTCGGAAAACTCCCAGGAACCCATGAAGATGAACCCAGCTAAGACTCCTAGCAGTAATGGAAAGGATGCCTGAACTGGCTTTTTGCTGCTACTACCCTGTCAAGAGAGAGCCTTCATCTGTAACTGATGGAAGCAGATGCAGAGATACACAGACCAGCACTGGGCAGAGCTCTGGAAGTCCGGCTGAGGAGAGGGAAGATGGATTGTACAAGCAAGGGGGGTCAAGATCATGACAGGGAAGCCCACAGAGAAAGCTAACCTGAGCTAATGGGAGTTCATTTGGACCAACAGCTAGGGAATCTGTATGGGACCAACTTAGGCCCTCTGCATGTGGGAGACAGTTGTGTAGCTTAGTCTGTTTGTGGGACACCTATCAGTGGGAACAGGACCTGTCCCCTGGTGTGTGACTGGCTTTTTGGAACTTATTCCCCATTCAGGGATGCCTTGCCCACCCATGATGCAGAAGGAAGTGCTTGGTCCTGCCTCAATATGATATGACATGCTTTGTTGACTCCCATGGAAGACCTGCTCCTTCCTTAAAGGGAGGAAGAGGGAATGGGGGGGTAGACAGGAGGTCGGGGGAGGGAACAGGAAGAGAGAAGGAAGAGAAAACTGGTTGGTATGTAAAATAAATCAAAATATTTAATGAAAAAAGAAATAGATACGCAAAAATAGTGCAAAGAAAAAGAAAGAAAAAATTATAGTACACAATACAAAAATATACTATTTTTGTTCTTGCAATTTTAGAATTTGATACTGGATTCTAATCAAGTTTACTTCTCAAAGAAATGCTTACACATGTGTGCATTGTTTCTTTTTTTGTTTTTTTTTATATTTTAGAAAAAAATAATAAGAGATCCATAGTCTTTTTGAAAAAGTAAAATTGGTTTTGGTTTTATTATTCCTATCATATTTTACTTTGAATACAATGGTTCATGCTTCATGTGGAATGAAATGGATTGTTTAACTGATATAACCTGTTTTCATCACTGTCCAGCTCTTGACACTGTAAGGAACCAACCTAAAATAGCAAGCTTCACTTGACTTTTTCCTGCTTTGAGAATATGTGTTTTTCTTTAATAAAATATTTTTCATTTTATNATCATCATTCTCTCAAAGGAAAAATATTTGAGGAATTGCTCCAAAAGTATTTCATATTTGTTCTGAGAATGTTGAGAAATAAGAAGACCGAAATTATCTGGCAAAGATGAATTAAGGGAACAGTTGTCATGATGCTCTTTGGAATAGTGTTAAATTGTGTTTATAATGTTGCTTATAAAGTTTAACACTTTCAGTACCATATCATTTGTGATAGTCATCATGGATCTAACATAAATTATAACCATATTTGGAAAGTCAAAAAACTGGTATCTTCTAAGTGAATCTTATTAGAGTACATTTACTCTAAAAATAAATATTTATTTATTTCAGATTTTGCTATTTGAATGATGAAAAATTCATAGCAGTTAATGTAACAAAGGGTATGGCACATGTGATTTATATTCAAGTAAGCTGAATTGGCTCTTCTGATGATAGATGGGAGAAATTCATCTTTATTATAATGTACAATATTTTGTAATTATAAGAAAAATGTGTTTTTTAGAGTATTAATCATGATTAAGATTTAGAAGAAGTACTGAGTATATCTAGCAAAGATTTTTAAAACATTTGGTCTCTAGCACTGTACACAATTGTGTCAGAATGAACAAATACTAACTTTGTGACTTTGGCAAATTTGCTTTCCCACCTTTGCCCCAGTTTCTCATCTATGAGATTAGTAAAATACAAACAGCAATTTAATCGAGTTATTTCAAAAGAGTAAGTGGCAAATAAACACAAACTATCTGCTATATGTTGTAAACATTCAAAATGTAAACTCACAAATTGGATTTAATGATAAAGAATGGATTGGATTGATTAAGCTTCTAACTCTTCTGGGCTCATACTATTTTATTCTGTACATTTACCTTAAAAGTCATAGCAGCATTATTCATAATAGCCAGAACTAGAAACAACCTAGATGCCCCTCAGCTGAAGAATGGATCAAGAAAATGTGGTACATATACACAATGGAGTACTACTCAGCAGAGACAAACAATGACCATATGAAATTTGCAGGTAAATGGATGGAACTAGAAAATATCATCCTGAGTGAGGTAACCCAGACCCAAAAGGTCAAACATGGTATGTACTCACTCATAGGTGGATACTAGATGTGAAGCATGGGATAACCAGACTGCAACCTACAGCTCCATGGAGGAACCTAGGAGGGAAGCATGGATCACCCAGTGAGAGAGAAATGGATTCGAACTACATGGACTGACTAGGAGTGAGGAGGAGGAACTTTCAGGCAAAGGATGGAGGTTGAGAGTGTAAAGGAGTGGGAGGTTTGAACAGGAACAGGGACATAGAGAGAGCAAGGAAGGAGATGACATGATAAATGGGAAAATCATGGGAATAGGGAGAAACAGAGTGCTAGGGAAGTCCCGGAGAGTCCACACGGATGAATCCACCTTAGACCACTGGAAATAAT
>LZPO01117226.1:41825-79877 GCA_001675575.1 Neotoma lepida
TTGAGCATTTCCTTAAATGTCTTTCAGCCATTTGAGATTCTTTTTTTGAGAATTCTCTGTTTAGCTCTGTAGTCCCTTTTTTAATCGGATTGTTCAATATTTTGATGTCTAGTTTCTTGAGTTCTTTATATATTTTGGAGATCAGCCCTTTGTCAGAAATAATCTATATTTCTTAATTATCCATTGCAATTTAAATGAGTTAAACAAACATAATACCTTAAACAAGATTAAAAATATAAATGAAGTATAACAAAATTAACTTTTAATTTGTATCAATAAACTAAAATACAACTCTACCAATGTAAAACATTTTAAACACATTGCTCTTTAAAAGTAGGTTCAACAATCCACCCATTTTTTTTCTTTTTTTCTGGTTTTTCCATACAAGGTTTCTCTGTGTAGCTTTGGTGCCTTTCCTGGAACTCACTTGGTAGCCCAGGCTGGCCTCAAACTCACAGAGATCCCCCTGCCTGTGCCTCCCAAGTGCCGGGATTAAAGGTGTGTGCCACCACCACCCAGCCTAACAATATGCCCTTTTATCTTTATCATATTTATATCCTATATTTNCATATCATATCCTCTTTTCTTCTTTTAGAAAGATATTGACTATGACCAATAACAATTTGTAACCAACAACCTAAACAAAAACAAACATACATAATCTAATTTTTGGGAATGTGGGCATAGTGTTCTAGGCTACTTCCTGCTGATAGAGGGAGCAGTGGTAGTCTTATGGGGATCCTGAGTAAATTCAAGATCATGGTCAACTCCTGGGAAGACTGGCTATAACCTTTTTTGATAGGTACCCTCTGTTAAGGTTCAGGAGATCTGGCTTGATCACATCTGATCCATCTTTACCTATAACAAATCCATAGCCTCTTGCTTCTTATGAAAACAAAAGCAGAGCCTCCTTTTCAAAGCAACATATCCTTAGATGTAAATTTTGAAGTCAAGATACCTTTAAAACACATATATTGATTTGTTAGTCTTTACAATCAAATGTCTTTCTGCAGTTAAAAATCCCAAAGACAATATAATCCAGACTCTCTGTGTGATTTTCATCTTTATGTGGCTTAACTTTTATATTACTTTTACTTTTTTTAATAGACTTTATTTTTTAAAACTTTCTATTTCTTTATATAACTTTTTCTCTCACTTTTATGCATACATACATTTTTACATGCATTGTAAACCATTTAAAGTCTTATTTTATCTGAATCTGTTTTANTGTGAATCTATTGATTTAAACTGCAATGTTTAGAACAGAAGTGGCAACCCTGGCTGTTGACTCTGTCTACCTCAGCTTTTTAACATGGCGGTGGTATGTTTACCATCAGTTCTGGGAACCATGCATACCACCTGTTGTGTCCAGGTAAAGACCCTCAAAGAGACCACCAGAGACCTGTGAAGTCCAGAATGCAAAAGCAAGGTTTATTTTCAGCTCTCAATACAAGCCAGCAGGGAACTCTCTTCTGTAGAGTCCGATGCCGTGATGCAGGGAGGAGAGTTGCTTTTTCTTTCTGAGCTTAACTTTTAAAGGCAAAACCCACAAAATTCCTTAGAGGGGAGGGGGTCAGTATGGGTTGGCTTATCTTTGCTTACGCTTAGGAATTTCTACAGTTCTTGAGTTATCTCATCCTTCAGCTTGACATGTTGTTTGTCACAAGACCTTTGTTATAGACTATCTCCAATGTCGGGACATTCTGTGGTTAATCAGTTGCTTTCAGATGGCTCTCCAGACATCCTGACTTTGTACTGTTTCAATCCCTGGAGCCTCTTGTCAGTGTTTCTGGGAATTCAAAACTTAAAACTCAGGCCTATTTTTTTTTTTTTTGTCCAAGCAGAGGCTGTTAGTTTGGTCTTATTTTTGAGTGAGGGTCCTTCACCACCAACTCTCGGAAGCATATCTACCTATTTGGAAGTAAAAGGAACTTGCATAGAGGAAAGAGCCTGGTGTATTCTACTACAACATGGAATAAAGGAGACCAAACCAAAAAAACACATATCACCAAAGGAGGGATCTTTGTTTTCTCTGCATCCATCACTGTCTTATGAACAATCTGCAGCCTATTAAATATCATTAACCCACAGCAATAACAACAATGATATTTTGAGATTAAAGGACAGGTGTCCTTGGTACTACTTTAGGTTTTTCTAATACCCATTAAAGTGTGTGTTTCATTATTTAAGGTTGATTAAAGGAACAGTTTAACCCTGATTTGATCTGAAATCTGGCTGGCAGTACTACTGAAGAAAGGGAGGAGTAATTGTATGAGCCAGGAAAGTCAAAGTCATGAAAGAGGAACCCACAGAGACAGCTGTCCTGAGCTCCTGGGAGCACATGAACTTTGCACCAACACTTAGGGAACCTGCATGAGACCAACCTAGGCCTTCTGCATGTGTTACAGTTGTGTGGCTTGGTCTGTTTCTAAGGCTCCCGGCAGTGAGATCAGGACCTTTCTCTGGCATTTAACTGGCTTTCCAGAACCTGTTTCCCATGCAGGATTACCTTACCCAACCTTCATGCAGGGGGAAGAGCTCAGTCCTACCTCAACTTGATGTGCCATGCTTTGTTCAAGCCCATGGGAGGTCTTTCCCTTTCTAAATGGAGATGGAGGAAGAGTGGATGGGGAGGGGTGCAAATGGGAGTCTGGGGGGGGGAACAGGAGGCAAGAAGGGAAGGGAGATTGTTGTCAGTATGTGAAATAAATGAAACAAGTGTTAATTAACTAATTAAAAAAAAAACTCCATATGATGTTTTTTAGAACAGTGGTTTTGACCAGCAAATTTGTGATAAGCGTTTGATGTTCCTTCACTGATAAATAGAAACAGTGTGTGGAGGATGAGGCAGTCTTTGTCATTCAGATGAGCTACTTGGGGTTCCTGAAAGTGCTTTTCTAGATCTGAGTTTAAGATTGTGCACACTGGGGGCTGGAGAGATGGCTCAGAGGTTAAGAGCACTGACTCTTCTTCCAGAGGTCCTGAGTTCAATTCCCAGCAACCACATAGTGGCTCATAACCATCTGTAATGAGGTCTGGCTCCCTCTTCTGTATACATAATAAATAAATCTCTAAAAAAAAGATTGTGCACACTGAAAGTGATCACTGGGAATCAAATATGGAGCTTTCAGCTTTTTAAAATAAATTCAACTGTGAATCTACAGCAGAATCTATTCACAGACTTCCATTGACAGAAATCAGCATTATGTTTACCTTTTGAAAGAACAATTTGTTTGAGATTTTCAAGTAACTATCAAAAGAAACATATTTTGGCAGCAATAAAGGATCTATCAGACTAGATTGTCATTCAATATGACCTATGTATATAACTTTAAATACCATAAAATTGTTTTCTATTTCTGTGTGTTGCCAGGATGTGGCAAGAGTAGAGCAGGAACACCATATAAAGTGTGCTAGTTCCACAAAATGCATCAAAACAATAGAAGGGCAATGATAGTAAAACTATAGTATAATCTCATTTATCATATCTTTTATTACTGTTGACAGCCATACTACCAGAATATCATTTACTGAGAGGAAGAAAGACAACATGTGTTTTTGTAAATGAGACGAAGCTATGCTTGAGTCTATTATTCTGTTCCCTGGGGCTCAAGACACTACTCAGGCTCTGCATTTGTGGTTTTTCCCACTATCTGCTATTTAAATATTTCCTATTAACCATACGACCAGTGGTTTAACCTTTCTGAACCTTTCAAACATTTTATTGACAGTCAAAAAGAAAACATAGTTGACAGGAATAAGTTGAAAAAAATCCACTTATAGCCTTATATCCTAATATCATGCAGATAATAGATCTATCATTAATTAAACAAGGGCATACGTAAGAGGGTAGCATGGACTGATACTCTATCCTCTTAATAATCTAGCAACATTGCTAAAAGTTCACAAAATAACCTTCTTGATATTTCATTACCATCAAATTTTAAATTTAACAACAGTGGCAGCATTTTTTGAAATCTACCTCTAGGGAAGAAGAGATATTATGGGAGACATACAGCTTCAGTAAGAAGACACCCAGAAGTGAAAAATGAATGCTTAGGGTTAGCCTGTTAGAATGAAAATCACAGCTGAACAAAATGGCTTTCCCTTCATGGAAATAGTGCTAAACATATTTCAAATCCAAATGCTTATTTCTTCCTCCATAAGAGCATACACTTAATGTAAATCTGTTCCATGCTCTCTGCGTTAGCTGAGAAAAGACAGCTATTGTGTTACAAATCAAATCCCTTTATACAATATCCTCCTTTCATTCATTTGTGCAAAGGATATCAGAGTTGTCAGAATAAAAGATTCTTTTTCTTTAACACCACTACTCAGGAGCAAGGTTTAGAGCTATAAAAATATACCTTCAGAGACTAAGAAGGGAGTCCTAAATTGTTTATCACTGCTGTGTGGAGGAGATAAGGCAGTCAAGTAGAGTTGGGTTACATTATTCACATGATACATTATATACATAAAGCATTGTTAACTATTACATGCATTTAAAACAGACTTAAATCCTCCAGTCCTACATGACATTCACTCTAGAGACTCTAGCAAATTTTGAAGAGTGATACATTGAGCACCATGACTTTTGGTTCTGCAGAAGTAGTTTTTTTGTGGTAGTCAATCTCACAAGGGGCCAGGTATGAATATGCTGAAGAAAAGTGGTACTCCATATACAGTATTAGAGTTACATTGAAAGCTTAGTTTAATAACTTTGGATCCAGTATATGAGTATTTGGGGAAAATTAGAACAAATCCCAGACATATAGGCTGTGTGGATGGCCACCAAAATTATTGCCTTGTTCATCATCTCCTGTTACTTAACTTACTCATTGTCCTTCAGAAGCTAACTTCTTTTCTAATACAGAAATAGTAATACTTACAATTTTAAATTATTAGAAGACTCACCTCTATATGTGAAAAAAAATCTCAATTGAATTTACAAGTCTAGTTAAGATCTGTCTGCTGCCCACTCTCGAAGTATCCTCTCTAAGAAATTCATATTGAAACACGTCTTCAATATTTTACCCTCTAAATGCAAGAATTTTTTAAAAAATTTCTTATTCAAGGCGATCATGCCCTGGAAAGGGCAAATAGATGAGATCTCCATGAATAAACTGGGGATGAGGGATGGGCAATGGAGGGTAGGCGATGGGGAATGAGAACATAAGGGAACAGGGTGGTACACCTGGAAGAGGGATGGAGTGGGAGAGAAATGAAAGAGATAGCATAATAGAGGGAGAAATCATGGGGATAGAGAGAAACTGGGTGTTCAGGAAGTTCCCAGGAATCCCCAAGGATGACCCCAGTTTAGACTACTAAAAATAATGGAGAGGGTGCCTGAACTGATCTGGCTTACCCTAGTAATCAGATTAGTGAATACCCTAACTGTCATCATAGAGCCTTTCTCCAGTACCTGATGGAAGCAGATGCAGAGATCCACAGCCAAACATTAGGCTGAGTTCCAAGAGTCCAGTCAAAGAGATAGAAGAGCGATTCTTTTAGCAAAGGCATCAAGATCATGATGGGGAAACCTGCAGAGATGACCAAACCAAACTAGTGGAAACTCATGAAATTTGGATCAACAGCTGTGAAACATGCATGGGACTGGTCTAGGCCCTCTGCATAAGGAGACAGTTGTGTAGATTGATCTGCTTAAGGGGCACCCTGGCAGTAGGATCAGAATCCATCCCTGGTGCTTGAGCAGGCTTTTTAGAGACCACTACTTATGATGGGACACCTCACACAGCCTTGAGGCAG
Organism: Neotoma lepida; assembly: GCA_001675575.1. Classification (NCBI taxonomy): domain Eukaryota; kingdom Metazoa; phylum Chordata; class Mammalia; order Rodentia; family Cricetidae; genus Neotoma; species Neotoma lepida. Next base: position 47,592 of record LZPO01117226.1, read on the forward strand.
GAGGAGGGCCCTGGACTTGCCTCTACTAAATGTACCTCCCCAATGAGAGGCCTTACCTTCTTGTAGGAGGGAATGGGAGTGGCTTGGGAGAGGGAGGATGGAAGGACAGGAGGAGAGAAAAGGGGTACCTTTGATTGGTATNTAAAACGAATTAAAATTTTCTCTTAAATAAATAAATAAAAGTTAAAAAAAGAATATTAGTAGAAATGTACCTCTTAAAAAAAGAAATGATAGAAAAAAGGGTAGATTATTAAAAATATTCTGAAAAGAAAAAAGAGAGAATATAAATATGATAAGACAAAAAGGTAGATTATTGAATCTACTTTTAAAAAGCAACTACTACTTTTTCAATTGGATTGGATTTTTTTATTGTATACAAATTATGTATGCTGATACAAATTTGAGATTGATTTTGTTATAAAATACTGTACATATATTTCTAATCTTGTTCAAGGTATTATACCTATACAATTCATTTAACAATGCAATGCAAATTGCTAGTTCTTGAAAGTTATTATTACCAACCATGTAGGATATAAGAAATGCAAGTTAACAGTCATTACAATCAGACTTGTAGTTATATTAGGTATGTTTTCAAAGTTAAACAGAAATATATTTTAGTTAGAGAGATCATCTTCAAACATTTCAGAGTTCTATAGAATATGGTATTTAAGTTGTTTTAATAACATAGATTTTTCTCTTTTTTAATGACAATGAGACATGTCTGCTCCTGGCAGCATCACTCTACTTCAAAGAAGATGATAGGCATTAAAGAAACTCTATATGGTGTTTACTTTCTTTGTGGCAAGCTAGCCACTGGGCAAGAAAGTGCCCTTGCCTCAATTGCTGTCAGTATGCTGCCAAAATTGACAAGCAAGACACAAAAGAAAGGCCTGTTGAACTTTGCCAAGACAAGGTAGGAAGGCCCTTTAGAAAATTCTGCTTCACAGATGAGTCTATTGGGTTTGCTAGGTCTGTAGGCTGAAGATGGATTCCCAAATGTTACAGAGGAACTTTGGGTTACTGTCCTTGCAGTCAGCTGTTTCTGTCATTTCTCACACTTTTTTTGGAAGTCACTTGTTTGCACTTCCTGTTTACACAGTTAATATTATTTCCTTCTCGGGTCTCTGGGAGAGTTGAAGATTAGATAGTTATAGTTTTCCTTGTTAAGAAATTCAGGAAAGAAACTCACTAAAGAGGTATAATGTGTATAAGTTTGAAAGACATCAAAAGATAGTTTGGGGTTGGTAACGCAAATAAGGATAGAAGGTGAATTAGATACAATCTTTTGGATTCACAAGGATAGGATAGATAATGGAATATTTTCTCTGAATTTGCCAAGTGCAAATGGACTAGACATTGTTGATGTATTTATTGCCTGTATAAATTGTATACACTTATTATACTTATTGTATACAGTTTTGCTTATATTAGTTATAACCTTTTATTATTTTAGACAAAAAGGAGAAATGTACTGACATATTGTGTGCCCCAATAAAGCTTGCCTGGGGATCAGAGGACAGTGCCAACCACTAAATTAGACATAATTGTCACAGTTGTGGCACACACCTTTAATCCTATCACTTGGGAGACAGACAGAGATCTGTCTGGATCTCTGTGAGTTCATGGTCATACTGGGCTACATGAGAAAAACAGAACCAGGCACTGGGAATACATGCCTTTAATTCCAGGAAGTAATGTGGAAGGACACAAAAAAGAACATTAGGCATGAGGAAACAGGAATTCTCTCTCTTTAGACTGAGGATTTTGTAGAGGTAAGAACTTGTGTCTGGCTTGCTCTGCTTCTCTGATCTTTCAGCTTTCAACTCCCTCCCTCCCAAAAAATTTCTCATTCAGCTCTATGTTACAAGTAGCAGTTATCGCCAACACTCTGCAGTCATCCTGACAGTCATCCAGTGGATGCTTCCCATTTGTTCTAAAAACAATTATTGTTGAAATTCTTGTCCACCCCTTGGGGACCAACCCTGTATCCTGATGTAAAGCTTCCTTTAAGAAAAAATCCCTCCCTTCTTCTTCTGCACCTTCTACCCTTTCTTGCCATGAAGTATACACACTTCTACTTTCCCTCTTTCCCTCTTTTCTTCTTCCCCCCTCTCTCTGTCTCTGTCTATGTCTCTCTCTCTCATAATCAACTCTCCACATGAGTGCTGTGTCTGCATGGTATGAGTAAACTTCCACCATGTCACATCACTGCCTCTCATGTCTGCATGGCTTTCTCCCTCACCACTGGGACTCCTTGGCCCAACCCACCAAGGCCTCCTGCATGCCATATCATTATAATTATCCTGACATAGAAATACCTCAATGGAGTTCCTATACTTCTTCTGTGTAAAGTACCCCCATCCTGTTTGGTTAGGCCTCCAATATATTTTGTGACTGTTATCGAATATTGTGATTTTTGTTCATTAACTGAAGTTCTCAGAAAACAAAAGCTGTATTTAGAAGAGTTTATGAGTCTAACTGACTGAAGAATGTTGTGATTATGATGAGCTGCATGATGCTGATCCAGAATCAAATTATTTTTGAGATAGATGATAGACAGATAGACAGATAAATGATAGATATATTTTATGTGTATTTAAATTTTGAGTATATTTATGTAACTTTTCCGTGTGAAAGTCAGAAGAAGGCATCCTCAGAACCAGTGGAATTGGTGTTATCTCTATTTGTTGACCACCTGAAGATTCTGAGAGCTGAGCCTGGGTCTGCCATAAGATATTTTGGGATATAGTTAACCTTCTAAATTACCAATCACTGGCTATTGTGTTACATCTTTATCACTATCCTGTGAAATATTTTGGGATATGTTAACTTAATAGACTAAAAGCTTCCAAAATTTCTACATTAAAAATGTCCTTAGGGTGGTGGTGGCTCACACCTTTAATCCAAGCATTCGGGAGGCAGAGGCAGGTGGATCTCTGTGAGTCCGAGTCCAGCCTGGTCTACAAAGGGAGTTCCAGGACAGGTTCCAAAGCTACATAGAGAAACCCTGTCTCAAAAAAACAAAAATAAATAAATAAATAAATTAATTAATTAATTAGTTAATTAATTAATTAAAAATAAAAATGTCCTTAAATAGCATCAGAAACCTTCATAAGAGGAATCCTCACTTTGTTATATCCCTGATGTTTATACCACAAATATATTCATTTATATAGAATCTACCCAAAGAGCTGGACATAATATCACTCATGCTTGGTGCTAATTTGAAGTAAGTGGATGGAGAGAAATAAAGTAGGAGTCAAGAACTTTCTAGAAAGCTGCATTAAGGCTTACATTAAGAATAAATGAAGAGTTTAGTAGAAACAAATAACAAAAAAATCATGATTTTATAACATACTAAAAATAATCATGATTTAAGAAATCATAATAGAATTTAATGTCAAAGCTGGTTTCACTGACCAGTAATTCCAGCTACTTAATAGGAAGGTTGAGGGTACAGAATAAGTTCAGCATCAACATGAGCAAGTTGAGAAGGGGCAATGTTTGAAATTATATGTGAGAGAAAGACTGGAATTATTGCTCAGTGGCCAATTGCTTACCAAGCTCAGGTAGGCCCCAAGTTCAAGTCTCAATACAATACTTCACATTTTTCTATTTTATGGCTTCCTTCCTGAGGGCAGGCCCTCAAATAAAAGGAAATTGAAAAGCTTACTATTCTTAAAACAAATAGAATACTTCAAGTGAATACATTAGCTTCAGAAAAAATACGCATCCAAGAATGTAGAGATATAGAGTTATATCTTCAAATTCTGTAAACTCTGTCATGCTTTTTGGACAACTAGTGTTATTTGTGCACAAAATACATCATAAAAAAGTACTGAAAAGCAATTTTATCTGTTTCCATCATTAAAAAAGTACTGAAAACCAATTTTATCTATTTCCAACCAAGGAGACTCAAAACCTCTTGTTTGAATCCAGGAAAATTAAAAGTTAATAAATAAAACCAACATATTTCAGGAGACAGTAATGAAATCTGGAATTTCTTTACAGATTTTGTTTATTCACTATGCATAGGTATGAGTGTGAGTGTGCTTTTGTGCACGTGAGAGCAGTGCTCTCAGGGTCTGAAAGGCTATGTTGAGAACTTGGAGCTTAGGTGAANGTGGCTGTAAGGTGTCTGACTTTAGTGCTTAGAATAGAACTTAGGAATTCTTCAAAAGTAATACACATTTTTCCCCACTGTGTAGCCCTACCTATCTTGGAGTTTGCTATGTAGGACCAAGCTAGTATTGAACTCGTAGGGATCTATCTAGCTGTCTCTACTTTCTAGTATTAGAATTAAAGGCATGTAGCAACATACACTTCTCCAGTATGGATTTAAAACCACCTATTCCTCTCTCCAGCACCCATGAAATATGAAATATACTTCGTTATCCTTTCACCACAATAACTTTATATTACAAATTGTCAGACATGAGAAAAACAGAAAAAAAGGCTATATTAAGAAAAAATGTAATGTGTTAAGATTAAGGCTTACTTCCAGGACTCTCCTTGGAATAAACAGGTAATGATTTCAGAAGTGCTTTTGTCATGAGTCAAGGTTGCAAAGAAAAATGTCCTGTAAGGAAATGCTATTTATACAATAAAAATAAGTGAAAAAAGTTAAAGATAAAATACTGAGAAGCTCTCTAGTGAAACAGAAATATTTGAGTAGGTAAACCAGAAGGTGGGAAGTAGCAATATAATACAGGGGCTATGAAATTGAGACATCCAATCTGAAAGTCTGAGAGCAAAAATATTGAGATAAAACNTGTTAAAATGGGATGGGAAATTTAGTGACTATAGGAGAATATTTTGTAGGGTCCCGCCAGGCCCCATGGTCTCACAGCCACTTATAAAATAATTACTCGAGGGTTATATTAATTATAACTGCTTGGCCATTAGCTCAGGCTTATTACTGACTAGCTCTTACACTTAAACTCAGCCCATTTCTGTTAATCTATATGTCGTCACATGTTCCATGGCTTTACCTGCATCCCATTGCATGTTACTCTTTGGGTAGCTGGCTGGGATCCCCTGATTCCGTCTTCCTCTTCCCAGAGTTCTCCTTGTCTGTTTATCCCACCTATACTTCCTGCCTGGCTACTGGCCAATTAGCATTTTATTTATCAATCAATCAGCACAACACATATTCACAGCATACAGAAACATATCTCCATTAAGTGACTTGGGAAGTAATATTAAAGTCTAAGGAAAGGAAGAGATAACATGAGGCAGAAAATACAAGTAGCTTTTATGCTAATATATTGATTTTTTAGTTATCCTACTTTGATTTTTTTACATTTAAAAAAATTACTTTTTAGATTACAATATTATGACAAATTTCTTGCTTCCTTTTCCCTCTCCATACCCTCTTATATATCTCTCTCAACTCTGTTTTAAATTCATGGCCTCTTTTTCATTAATTGTTATTACATACATGCAATATATTTCTAAATATAACCTGGTCAGTCAACATAATGTTACTCATATTTCTGTTTTCAAGCTGGCTATTTGCACTGTCGTGCTCTCCCCAGAGAGAGAGCACCACTCCTGCTCCTAACTTTTCTCACTTATCTATAGTTCTTTGTGTATGCTTAAGGTCTCATGCACTTAGAAACTTTCTAAATTAGTTCTAACATGGATTTTATAATTTTAATAAGTACAGAAAAGTAAAGTTTGTCAATAAATAGTCGAAGAATGAAAAAGGGAATGTAAATAGGAACTCTATAAGGTACATAATCAGACAAGAACTTTATGAGAGAAAGATTTCCATGAAACCAGGGAAAACTTACAAGTAGAAAATGGAAGAGCCTATGTAGGTGAATGTTTTGTCTGGATCCCACCAGGCCCCATGCGGTCCCGCAGCCACTTATAAATTAATAACTCAAAAGCTTATATTAATCACAACTGCTTGGCCATTAGCTCAGGTATATTACTGACTAGCTCTTATACTTAAATTCAGCCCATTTCTATTAATCTATGTTTTGCCACATATTCTGTGGCTTTACCAGTCTACAGGCATGTTGTTCCTTCCGCGGCGGCTGGCGTCCTCTCACTCAGTCTTCCTCTTCCCAGAATTCTCCTTGTTTGTTTATCCCACCTATATTTCCTGCCTGGCTACTGGCCAATCAGCATTTTATTTATCAATTAATCAGAGCAACACATTTTCACAGCATACAGAACAATATCTCCATCAAGCCTAATTATCATTAACTTCTCTTACATAAGAGTCAGGCAGGAAAGCAGTGGGAATGCACTAGCAATGTGTGTCAAGGAAATATTGTCACCCTTGAAATTTATGTACAGTTAAAGTATCTTTCTGAAATGAAAGAAAATTAAAGATATTTCCAAATATACAAGAATAAGGAAATATAAGAATCCAATTAGTTAACTGGTGTCAATAAATTTTAACAGACTTGATATCAAACTCCAAGCCTGGTTAAACTAGTACACAAAAATAAATTTTAAATTTCCAATGAGCATAAATTTTAAAATATTACCCTTTGAGGGAAAATGGTGATATCAGTACAGACTTTATAAGTTTAGATGAAAGCAATACCTTCAAAGGTAAGTAACAATGGCATTATTTGGTTAAGCCTTCTAAAAGGAGTGTTCGCATTGGTCAAGGATCTCTGAAGAATTTGAGAAATACTATTATTCAAAGACAATGAGAAATGGAAGAAATGAAAGTATGCATTGAAATGGACTTTCAATGAAAAAAATGATTATCACTCAAAGAAAATTGAATCAATAAATTGTCATGCTTAACAGCTTTGGATTTGTTTGTAGCAGTGATTACATTTGTGGCTTCTTTCTCGGTTTCATTTGTGTTTTGCAAACACTAAATAATCATCTTTGCAACGGGCATTTGAAATTGATATCACTCTACATAAAAGAGTAAGATAAATTAAAATATCAAGTGATCATTCATTTGGAGTTCAAATGCATACTTTTACCCTTAATAATGTTTTATTTGCTTTTCTATGTAAACAATTCATCTCCAGTTGAAGTAGACTCAAAGTCAGGAAAAAAATTAAGAAGAAAATTGTAGATCTGCATTGAATTGTCCTGGAGTACAAGGTAAATTACAATTTTCTGTCTCTCATTCTTCAAATAGATTATAAATAATACTTAATAATTGCCAAAATGTTTCCAACAATAAAACTACTATGAAAGAGAGTTCTTAGATTTAACTATAAACAAAATTTGGATAAAGTATTACACAACTTTAAAATTTACTTGAAATGATATTTATACATTTAGCCAAAGTTGTGTCATTGTTTATTTTCCTAAAGTATTCCTGATGCAAGATCTTTTTACATTTGTTCTCTATGGGAAGTGTTCCTAGAAATTGGTGAGGGGAAAAGAAGAAAGAAGAAAGGAAAGTTAGATGCTGATGTTAAGCAATGCATTCCACTGTGAGCCACAAACCAAGCACACTAGATTGCTCTGATGTGCCTACTCTTTCAAAACTTAGAATCCCTGAGAAATCTCCTCCATTGCTGAAAGGAAGGTTGCCCCTTAAAAATATTTGATCTCAGGAGTTCTGGGTTCTCCTAGGAGAAGAATGTAAAACTCCCTTAGAGTCGGAGAAAGTCTCCAGGTGGAGAGAGGGACAATCTCAGTCCCTGAGGGAGGATGAAGTCATAGTGCAAGGAAGCATCAATCTCAACTTTGGGAAAGTCACAAGGCGGTCAAGAAGGCATTCGAAATTACTGCTTATTTAAGGGTAGGGTCATCTCTTCTGTGTGTGTGTCTCTCTCTGTTTCTCTCTCACACTCCCTCTCGTGTGTGTGTGTGTATGATTTCTGTTCAACTCTGGACTGAAAATATTCAGAAAAAAACAATTTGTAGTAAACACATGCGAACTTTTGCTCTTGTCATTATTTCCTAAAACCAAGCATTTCTACTGAAGTAATCTACAGATGGTTCAAAATATAAAACAGGAGGTACATAGGTAACATCAAAACACATTTTGTAAGGGTCTTGAGAGTCAAAGATTTAAAATTTGCATATGTCTTGAAACAAATTTCATGTGTATTGTTAACAATGAATAGTGCGTATATGTATAGTAAAATGACATCTAAAGTAAATCAATATAGTAATATAATATACCATAGTGTATAATAAATAGCTTTTGATATAGCCTCATAAATATTCATTAAATTGCAAATATCCTCAGTAATTTACTGAAACTCAAGTTTCAGATACTGAATTCCCATTTTGTTTTTACTTTCTTAAGGTTAAATGGTAGCCCATTTTGTGACCATTCATTTTCTGGGTATTAAAGTTCCTATAAATTTGGATGCCAATAAAAATGTGTTATATATTTTGGGCAAATTTTTCTTTTTCACTTATTTATATACATGAGTACTCTATTTGCATATGTGCCTGCATGACAAAAGAGAACATCAGAGAGAAGAGGCCATCAGATCCCATTGTAGATGACTGTGAGACATCATGTGGGTGCTGGGAATTGAACTCAGGCCTTCTGGAAGAGCAGCCAGTGCTTTTAAGCACTGAGGCATCTCTCCAGCCCCTGGGAAAATTCTTAATAAGCTTCTGAAAATTTATCTTTTAATATCAGCCTACTCAAAAGGCATACCTATGAGTACAAATAAGCCATATTCTAAAAATTATATTCATTGAATACACATATGCATTAAATTTAAACAAACTTTGCTATCTCACAAACCATACATGAGTGTAGTTTATGACTTTCATTTGAAGGTTTGGAATGCTGTAGATGGACAAATGTTTTCAGATTTGCAGTGTTATACTCAATTAATTGCAAAGATTTTAAATTGTCCTTTAGTTTAGCTCTTTCATAACAGTGAAATATTTTAGGAATGAATTTTTTTCTGTCAAACAAACTAATTATGGAGAAAATTTAAAGACTAGAAGAAAGTGAGAACAAAATTGGCATATTGATATATTGCTTTTTCTTTTTTTTAGTTCTAACTGAATTTTTTTTCTTTTTATTATTAAAACATTCGATATACAACTGCAGGAGAGATAATATACAGATATGTTGAACATAAATAGAGGTACAAATTCTGATCCCAATAGTGAAATGTTTCACTAAAGCATGCCCAGTGATTGGGCAAAACCAAAATTTATTTTATGCTACAGTCATCCTAGGGTCCTTCCTGCTAGGTAGCCTCCCTGGATCTGTGGGTTGCAGAGTGATTGTCCTTTGGTTTATATCTAGTATCCACCTATTAGTGAGTACATACCATGTTTGTCCTTCTGAGTCTCGGTTACCTCACTCAGTATGATATTTTCTAGTTCCATCCATTTGCCTGCAAATATCATATGATCATTGTTTTTCTCTGCTGAGTAGTACTCCATTGTGTATATGTACCACATTTTCTTAATCCATTCTTCAGTTGACAGTCATCTAGGTTGTTTCCAGGTTCTGGCTATTACAAATAATGCTGCTATGNACATAGTTGAGCATGTATCTTTGCGGTATGATTGAGCGTTCCTTGGGTATATACCCAAGAGTGGTATCACTGGGTCTTGAGGAAGATTCATTCNCAATTTTCTGANAAACCGCCATACTGATTTCCACAGTGGTTGTACAAGTTTGCACTCCCACCAACAGTGGAGGAGTGTTCCCCTTGCTCCACATCCTCTCCAGCACAGACTGTCATCAGTGTTTTTGATCATAGCCATTCTGACAGGTGTAAAGTGGTATCTCAGAGTTGTTTTGATTTGAATTTCTCTGATGGCTAAGGATGTTGAGCATTTCTTTAAATGTCTTTCAGCCATTTGAGATTCTTTTTTTGAGAATTCTCTGTTTAGCTCTGTAGCCCCTTTTTTAATTGGCTTGTTCAATATTTTGATGTCTAGTTTCTTGAGTTCTTTATATATTTTGGAGATCAGCCCTTTGTCAGATGTGGGGTTTGTGAAGATCTTTTCCCATTCTGTAGACTGTCGTTTTGTCTTATTGTCTGCGTCCTTTGCCATACAAAAGCTTCTCAGTTTCAAGAGGTACCATTTATTAATTGTTCTCAGTGTCTGTGCTACTGGTGTTATATTTAGGAAGCAGTCTCTTGTGACAATGCATTCAAGAGTCCTTCCTACGTTTTCTTCTATCAAGTTCAGTGTTATTGGATTTATGTTGAGGTCTTTGATGCACTTGAACTTGAGTTTTGTGCATGGTGACAAATTTGGATATATTGGCAATCTTCTACATTTTGACATCCAGTTATGCCAGCATGATTTGTTGAAGTTTCTTTCTTTTTTCCATTGTACAGTTTTGGCTTCTTTGTCAAAAATCAGGTGTTCATATTTATGTGGAGTGATGTCAGGGTCTTCAATTCGATTCCATTGGTCCACATGTCGGTTTTTATGCCAGTACCAAGCTATTTTTATTACTATAGCTCTGTAGTAGAGCTTGAGGTCAGGGATGGTGATGCCTCCAGAGGTTGCTTTATTGCCCAGGATTCTTTTAGCTATCCTGGGTTTTTTGTTTTTCCATAAGAAGTTAAGAATTGTTCTTTCCAAGTCTGTGAATAATTGTGTTGGGATTTTGATGGGGATTGCATTGAATCTGTAGATTGATTTTGCTAACATTGCCATTTTTTCTATGTTAATCCTACCTATCCACGAGCATGGGAGATCTTTCCATTTCCTGATATCTTCTTCAATTTCTTTCTTCAGAGACTTAAAGTTCTTATCATACAAGTCCTTCACTTATTTAGTTAGTGTTACCCCAAGGTACTTTACATTATTTGTGGCTATTGTAAAGGGTGATGTTTCTCTGATTTCTTTCTCAGCCTGTCTATCATTTGTATATAGGAGGGCTACTGATTTTTTTTGAGTTGATCTTGTATCCTGCCACATTACTGAAGGAGTTTATCAGCTGTAGGAGTTTCCTGGTAGAATTTTTGGGGTCATTTATGTATACTATCATATCATCTGTAAATAGTGAAAGTTTGACTTCTTCCTTTCCAATTTGTATCCTTTGATCTCCTTTTGTTGTCTTATTGCTCTAGAACTTCAAGTACTATATTGAATAAATAGGGGGAGAGTGGACAGCCTTNTCTTGTTCCTGATTTTATTGGAATCATTTTGAGTTTTTCTTCATTTAATTTGATGGTGGCTGTTGGCTTGCTGTAGATTGCCTTTAATATGTTTAAGTACATTCCTTGTATTCCTGATCTCTCCAAGACCTTTATCATGAAAGGGTGTTGGATTTTGTCAAAGGCTTTTTCAGCATCTAATGAGATAATCATGTGGTTTTTTTTCTTTCAGTTTGTTTATATGGTTTATTATATTGACAGATTTTCATATGTTGAACCATCCTTGCATCCCTGGGATGAAGCCTACTTGGTCATGGTGGATAATTTTTTTGATGTGTTCTTGGATTCGGTTTGCCAATATTTTGTTGAGTATTTTTGCATCAATGTTCATGAGGGATATTGTTCTGTAATTCTCTTTCTTTGTTGCATCTTTGTGTGGTTTGGGTGGGTAACTGTAGCCTCATAAAATGAGTTTGGTAATGTTCCTTCTGTTTCTGTTGTGTGAAACAATTTGAATAGTATTGGAATTAGCTCTTCTTTGAAAATCTGGTAGAATTCTGCACTGAAACCATCTGGTCCTGGGCTGTTTTTGGTTGGGAGATTTTTTATGACTATTTCTATTTCTTTAGGGGTTATTGGTCTATTTAAATAGTTTATCTGGTCTTGATTTAATTTTGGTATGTGGTACCTATCCAGAAAATTGTCCATTTCTTTCAGATTTTTGAATTTTGTAGAGTACAGTTTTTTGAAGTATGATCTGATGATTCTCTGGATTTCTTCACTGTCTGTGGTTATGTCTCCCTTTTCATTTCTGATTTTGTTAATTTGGATGATCTCTCTCTGCTGTTTGGTTAATTTGGATAGGGTTTTGTCTATATTGTTGGTTTTTTCAAAGAACCAACTCTTTGTTTCATTGATTCTTTGTATTGTTTTCTTTGTTTCAATTTTATTGATTTCAGCCCTCAATTTGATTATTTCCTGATGTTTATTCCTCCTGGGTGAGTTTGCTTCTTTTCATTCTAGATCTTTCAGATGTGCTGTTAAGTCATTAATGTGAGATTTGTTCAAGTTCTTCATGTGGGCCTCTAGTGATATGAATTTTCCTCTTAGCACTGCTTTCATAGTGTCCCATAAGTTTGGGTATGTTGTACTTTCATTTTCATTGAATTCTAGGAAATCTTTAATTTCTTTCTTTATTTCTTGACCTTCAGTTGGACATTATTCAGTTTCCATGAGATTGTAAGCATTCTATAATTTTTGTTGTTGTTGAAATCTAACTTTAAGGCATGGTGGTCCGATAAAATACAGGAGGTTATTTCAATGTTTTTGCATCTGTTGAGATTTGCTTTGTGACCGAGCATGTGGTCAATTTTCAAAAAGGTTCCATGAGGTGCTGAGAAGAAGGTATATTCTTTTGTGTTAGGGTGGAATGTTCTGTAGATATCTATTAAGTTCATTTGATTCATAACATCTGTTTGGTCATTTATTTCTCTATTAAGTTTCAGTCTGGTAGATCTGTCCATTGGTGAGAGTGCTGTGTTGAAATCTCCCACTAATAGTGTGTTTGATGTGTGATTTAAGCTTTAGTATTGTTTCTTTTACAAATGTGGGTGCCTTTGTATTTGGGGCATAAAAATTCAGAATTGAGACTTCATCTTGGTGGATTTTGTTTAGCTTTTTTCCCTGACCATTAACAATTAACAACTTGCAACTGACCATCATAAACAATGACAATATAACTCAAACTACTAAAACACCACTCACCCCACCTCTTGGGAATATGGACATTATGTTCTTAAAATTACTTCCTGCTTTTTGGGGGTGAAGGTATCTTAGGGAATCCTGAAAAGAAAATTTTGCGGTTAATTGTCAAGTACTGAGAGAGCTACCTGTATCATTTGTCCAGTATCTGCAGGGCTTGTTTCAAGTCCCTTTTCCAGTAGTTTGTCAGGCTGGATCATCTCACCTAGACATGTCAAAATTGTCCTGAGCAGTTCGTACGTCAAAGCCGATCTTTGGGTTGTGCTAACCAGCTTAATGGCTTTATCATAGTCTATGTAGAATCATTGTTGTGTGATCCCATCATCTTTTTGAAGATTTCAAAGTCACTGTTAGGTGTGCTCATGGTTCCCTGCAGAATTTTTTTTTATGCCTCCTCTGTGGTTTGGAACAATCAATTATATCTGTGGCAGAATCGTGTCTCACAGCCAGTCCCAAGCTTGCAATAAGACAGGTTCTATTCTTCTTCACCAAGATATTCTTTGATTTCAAATCTCTGTGAGCAATGGCTGACTTTCCTTGGGTAGCAATAATCTCCATGTGAAGATGGCCAAGACTGATTGCCGTGGACATAGTGAAATCAAAAAGGGATCCATGCTTATGGTAATCCAACACCAGCTCTAGCTGGGTCCATATCCCATTTTCTTTGTTGTCTATTACTATAAATCCTAGGATGTTTTCATGGCATAATGTAATAGTCTGATAAATCTCTGCCTCTCAGAACCACAAATGTTCTTCCCTAGAAGGGGATATCTTCACTGCAACTTCTCCTCGCCACTTGCCTTGCCAAACTTCTCCAAACTGACCTTTGTCGATGCTTTTTTGTAACATGATGATCCTGGTAATTGTTCTCTGAACAAGCAAAGGAAAACCCTTCATATCCAGTAGCAGCATAGCTGATGTAGTACCCATGTCGCAAGACCCCCAAGAAGTCCACCACAGAGCCATTACCCGAAGCAAAACACACAGGGGTTTATTTATAACAAGTAAGCTCGGGCTTGGTCCATGTCCAACACTGGTCACAGAGGGTGGAGGAAGACAGCCCTGAGCTCTCAGGGTGAGGGGTTTTTAAAGGGAAAAACTGCATACNGGGTGGTACAAGTCCTTTGCCAATCATATGATTGGGTGAGGATGTATATCCTTTGGATTTACTGGCTGAATTATAAATGTGAAATTATTAGTGGCTGACAGGATGTAGGGTATCTACAGAGACATAAATTTTTCATTCCCTAAGTCCTGTTTTTGCTGAGTTCAGGATATCAGGTCTGTTCCCACAGATTTCAACGGGTAGTCAGTCAGGATTTATATTGTCTGTATCCTGCTTTTGCTGTACCCAAGATAGACTTATTCTGACCTTATTCTCCCATTTGGTTCAAAATTTAGGTCAGCTCCAAAAACTCTGGTTAATAATTACTTTTGAGAAGTGGGAAAGGGGGAAGTTGTCTCTTTCTCCTTTCAGCTGACACCAATGCTCTGGCCAGCGGGGTCTTCAATGGAGACCCTAGAAGGGGGAACAGCAAATGAAAGGGACAAGAGACATGAAGAATGGCAGGAAGACAGGATTCTGATTAAGCTGCAAAGTTTATTCTTTCACCAATTGATTATATAGCGGAAGCTTGTGTTTGGGGGTGCGGGTCAGGGCAATTAGGTTGCTAGGTAACCTGACTGCAAGATGTTTTCTCAGGAAGGTCAGGATAGCAGACGTCTCTGACTGTCAAAAAGATAAGGAAGTACCAAGCTATTTTTGCTTAAGGCACTTAACAAGAATTCTGAAAGAGGAAACTGTTACTCAGGAAACAGGGACTGAAAATTACCTGGGCTAAGGTAGCTTAATTATAGCCAATAAAGGTTTTGGCTCTTGGCACACCAACATGGTGAGAAAAAGCCGGCAATGCAGAGCCACCTCCATGGTCCTTCTGCTACTATCTGTGGTCTGGCCCTGGCTATACTTCTCCTCAGCAAGCCTCCAAGGCTGGCCTCAAACTTGGGATCCTTCTGCCTCTGCCTTCATTAAATCCTACCAGCGTGCACCACCACAACCACAAGAGTGCAGCTTGGGCCTGAGCTGGGGACTGCAAGGCCACACGTAAGTGGATTTTTCATGAATTTGTGCAACAATCATTGGGCGCCAGATATGACATGAATTTCTAAATGGTCTTAATAATTAAAAAACTCAGAGCCAGATACCACATTGGGTGCCAGATGTAGGAGTAACACAAATCTTAAAAAGTCTTATTAATAAAAAACACATCTGTTCATGATATTGGGGTGGACACTGAAAGATCAGAGAAACAGAACTAGCCACAACCAACCTCATCTTGTCAACTCCTCAACTGATCTTGTTTCCTCAGAGTGTAGGCTTCTGAGTCCTCACCTGAATGAATCTCAGCTGAACTGCTGCTAAAAGGCCTAAAAGCTTAAAAGGCCTCTAGTTTCTGGTTCTCATGCCTTATACCTTTCTGCTTCCTGCCATTACTTCCTGGGATTAAAGGCATGTGTCTTTCCCAAGCAAGACATAGCTCTCAAGTCCTGGGATTAAAGGTATATACCACCATGCCTGTCTCTGTTTCCAGTATGGCCTTGAACTCACAGCGATCTGGATGGATCTCTGCCTCCAGAATGCTAGGATTAAAGGCATGTGCTACCACTGCCTAAACTCTATGTTTAATACAGTGGCTGTTCTGTTCTCTGACCCCCAGATAAGTTTATTGTGGTGCACAATATTTGGGGGCACAAAATATATCACTATAATGTGGCTGTCCTTTGATCTTTTCAGATACTTCTGAGTTTGCAGACTATATATTCAAAGCCAATGCAGTAGTCCTGCTGTGATTTTCTCAATTGGAAAACTGTGTGGTTTTTTTGTTTGTTTTTGGTTGGTTGGTTTTTTGTTTGTAACAAAGCTGGAACCTTAATATGTGCTTGGTTTCTTTATAGAAGCTACATGTTTTGTCCTGTATAAATACTTTGGCTTTAGTCTCTCTAACTTCCCGAGACAAGAGGAGTAATCTATGCACTCATATGTGAATATGCACATGAAATGAGTAGTTATACATAAACTCTCTATGTAGTTATCATTTAGGACCACTGTTGCCTCTTGATTACCTGAGGCATGTAAAGGGCAACAGTGGGACAATGGGAGGNACACTGGGAGTAGCAAAGACTATAATAATGTGGTATTTTGGATTAAGAATCTCTGGAAATGAAACATTTGATTTACTGGGGCAATTCATGCTGGTTAGCTGTGGCTGAGCACTTTGATTAATAAGAGACAGTATCATTTTTTTCTGGGATGTATTTTCTCAGTGTCATCACACAGAAGCTGTGGTCCAGAGATAGCAAGGTTGCATTTCAGGCTTCAGCTGAACTTGATAACATGTAGACCCTCAAACTTGATAGTAGTTTTAGCAGCATAAAAATTCTAGGGATTAAAGGTATAGAGAGAATCTGAGGTCAGGCAACATGTGGTAGGGTCAGATTCTCCAAATAGTCTGGGAGGCCATTGATAAAGGTGCAGCCTCAGTTGTAGTGAAGACTTCAGCATATTAGAGATTTCAGGACCATGGGGTGAGTTTCAAAGACAGTAGCAGGTATGGAGGGAAGCCAGGCTGAGTCTTGACGCATGAGTAATGGATGACAGTGCCAGAGAAGTAGATGCTCAAATCCTTTGGAGTCCAGATAACAGTGAGTGAGGTCCGGTTGTCAAAAACTGAGCTACACTGCTGGACTTTAGTTGACTTAAAGGTGAGAATTTTAGTGCATTGGCTATGCTGTCTTGATATAAGAAGTACATAACTTATTTTTGATTTTACAGGAAAGCATACTTGAGAAACCATGGACTTTTAAAGAGACCTTGAATTTTTAAAGACTGTGGGGCTTTTAAACTTATGCTATGTTTCTCTGTTTTGTATTGTGATGTTAACATAAGACTATGTTTATAACATAAACAAGAATGGAAAGATTATGGTTTAATAATGATGTGCTTCTGTATCAAGTCAAAAAGAGTCCAACTGTACTAGTTTTTGTCAACTTGACAAAACTAGTGTCACCTAGGAAGAATGAAAACAGTAGAATGGTTCCACTTCATTTACTTGTAGACGTATCTATTGGACATTTTATTGATAAATTGATGTGGGAAATCCATCCCCTGTACACACTGATACCTGATTCATATCTTCTGGAGTCCTGCATATCCAATCACAAACAGACACACATATACATGATTAAAAATAATTATAAAATATCTTTTCAAAAATTTATCATTTGAGGATTTTGAGATGGCTCAGCCCTCACAGTGCAGTACAGATGATAGAAGCATAAAACACACATACAACACACACACACACGTTTTTTATAAACTCCATTAGTTTTGATGGTTTTCTTCCTGTAGGTACTAGATAATTTGTCATATGATATATGTGCTATTTTGAGTATAGGTTGTCTCTGTTTATATTTATTCTATTCATTCTTGTTACTTTTAAAATTATATTTATGTTTAAAAATATTTATTTCATGAATACATTATAATGAAATAAACCCCTTTATTTTTGACTATGGAATTTTGTGTACTCTTTGTTCTTATATATATGATTGTTAACTTGGTTATCAAATTCCTGATTATTCATTTACATATTCCTAGAAGTAGGATTTTTTCAGTGTGAATAATTTAAAGCTCTCTATTTATTGTTTAAATTGCATTCTAAAATCTATAGTCACATTCATTCACATGAGTAGTGAATGAAGTACCTTTCTTATTAAATTCACTAGCATTTAGACTGATACATGTTGAAATCAATAAAACACTTGACAGAATCCTACACATGGGCAACCTGTTAAGGGCTAGGAATGTGTGCAGAATAGAAGATTCCAAGTTATGAGGTATATTGCCTATAAGCATGTCATTATGACTATAAACTATATATCCAAAATAAGATACATGTGTCTCCTTTACTCTAGAGGAATATTGACAGAAAACCTCCAAAAAGTTTATTTTTATAAATTAAGTTGAAGAAAAATTTTAAAAAAATACTATTACAGTGAAGAAGATGCCACCTGAAAAATCAAAAATACCACTACAATGAAAAAAATCCAGCCTAAACAAAACCTTTTGCTTCTCTGAAAGATAAGAAGGCTCCAACACTGTGATTTTCTCAGTCATTTTGTGCTCCTGAAATGGTGTAAGAGGTTCATTACTCTGAGGATTTTATTCAATCCAATACCAACTGAATGGTTGATTTTGAGATTCATAAAGGTTCCATTCAATGATAGAATGA
Source organism: Neotoma lepida (assembly GCA_001675575.1). Lineage (NCBI taxonomy): Eukaryota > Metazoa > Chordata > Mammalia > Rodentia > Cricetidae > Neotoma > Neotoma lepida. The sequence goes on from LZPO01117226.1 coordinate 65,680, forward strand.
TAGCCCCAAAGAATTCATGAAATTTATACCAACCACTTGCTTCTGTTTAACCATTTTGCATAGATTTATTGATTTAATTCTCACAGATTGCTATTTAATGTCAAACACTACTGATTTTACCTGTTTTTTTAGTTTTCCCCCCTTCCCTCTGCCCCCCCATCCACTCTTTTCCTTTTCTATTCAGAGAAGGGCAATCTTCCTATGGATATCAACAAAACATGTCATATCAAATTGTAGTAAGAAAAAGTACCCCACCTTATATTAGGGTAGACAAGCCAACCCAGTATGAGGAATAGGGTGCCAAAAGTCAGTAAAGGAATCAGAGACAGCCCCTGCCCCCACTGTTAAGAGCCCTACAAGAAGATCAAGCTACACAACTGTCATATATACAGAATGCCTAGGTCAGTCCCATGAAGACTCCCTGGTTGTTGGCTCAGTCTCTGTTAGCTCCTATAAGCTCAGGTTAGTTGGCTCTGTGGTGTTTCTTTTGATGTCCTTGACTCTTCTGGCTCCTACAATCCTTCCTCTTCTCTTCAGCAGGATTCCCTGAGTTTGGCCTAATGTTTGACTTTGGCTCTCTACATCTGTTTCTATCAGTTCCTGAATGAAGCCTCTCTGATGACTATTGGAGTAGGTACCAATTCTACCAGTCTAGCAGAATATCCTTAGGCATCATTACACAGACTTTTTTTTTCTCCAATTCTATTTTATTCTATCTGAGGTCTTTGGGCCATTCAGTCTCTTGGTCCAGGCACTATAGCCAGTGTCAGGGGTGGTCTCAGTCTTATGGCATGGATCTAAGGCTGGACCAATCATTGACTGACCACTCCCATAATCTCTGGGCCACCCTTACCCCAGCACATCTTATAGATAGGATAAAGTGTAGGTAGAAGGTTATGTGGCTGGATTAGTGTACCAATTCCTCCACAGCTAGTCTTTCCTGGTCAGTGGAGATGGCAGTTTAGGCTACATATCTGATATTGTAAAGAGTCTTCGCTGGGGTCATCCTTGTAGATTCCTGGGAGTTTCCCTTGCACCACTTTACCTGATCCTGAAATGACTCTGTTTCAGGTTGTGTCTTTCAGTACTCTTCCCCTGAGCCTTGCCTTGGCCAGCGGGGTCTTCAACGGAGATTCTAGAAGGGGGGATGGCGAATGAAAGGGACAAGAGACATGAAGAATGACAGCAAGACAGGATTCTCTGATCAAGTTGCAAAGTTTATTTTTTTACCAATTGATTATACAGCAGGAGCTTGTGCTTGAGGGTGTGGGTCAGGGCAATTAGGTTGTTAGGTAACCTGACTGCAAGATGTTTTCTCGGGAAGGTCAGGGAGCCCAACCTGAACCATCATGTTTCAATCCCCATTTGCCCCCAGTCCACCCATGAAATTGTATGTATTTTCCTTTTTCTGGGAGATCTGAGTTGTTCCCCTAGAGCCCTCCTTGTTACCTAGCCTCTCTGGGTTTGTGGATCGTAGCATGGTTATCCTTTATCTTACAGCTAATATCCACTTAAAAGTGAATACATACCATGTTTTTCTTCTGGGTATGGGTTGTGCCAGTCAGGATGGTTTCTTTTTTCTTTTTTTCCTAGTTCCATCCTTTTGCCTTCTAATTTTCTGATGTCTTTGTTTTTAACAGCTGAGTAATAGTCTGTTGTGTAAACATACTACATTTTCTTTATCCATTCTTCATTGAGGGATATATCAGGTTGTTTCCAGGTTCTGTCTATTATTAATAGAGCTGCTGGGAATATAGTTGAATAAGTGTCCCTTTGGTAGGATTGAGCATCTTCTAGGTATAAGCCCAAGAGTAGTATAGCTGGGTTTCCAGGTCGATTGATTCTCAATTTTCTGATAAACTACTATATTGATTTACAAAGTGACTGTATAAATTTGCACTCCCACCAGCAATGGAAGAGTGTCCCCATTGTTACACAGCCAGTATAACATGAGCTGTCACTAGTGTTTTTGATCTTAGCTGTAAGACGAACTTCTAACCAGTCTTATTAATAAACACACAGAACAAGAAATAAGGGTGAAAATCTGACAGAGATCAGAGAAATTAGGAGCAAGCCACCACTAGCCTCACCTCACCAATGCTGCCTCTACTTCCAAGGAGCGAAGCAAAGAGAAGAGANCGACTTCCTGTCTAACCTGGCCTTTTTATGACTGTCCATTCTGCTAACTCATCCTCACCAAGCTACATCACTTCCTGTCTTGTCTATATGGACATTCAGAACTCTAAAGCTGATGCTGGGATTAAAGGCGTGTGCCACCACCTCTTACTGTTAATTCCCCATGTGACCTTGGAGTCACAGAGAACCAAATGGATTAAGGGCGTGTGCTAACTTGCAAGACTATTGTTTTACTACTAGTGGCTGGCAGCTCCGTTTTTCCTCTGATCCTCAGATAAATTTTATTGGGGAACACAGATAAAATATCACCACACTTAGCCATTATGCATGTGTAAAGTGGACTCTCATAGTTATTTTATTTGCATTTTTCTGATGACATAGATGTTGAACATTTCTTTGCTTCTCAGCCATTTGAGATTCTCCTGTTGTGACTTCTCTGTTTTGATCTTGATAGACCCCAGACTCAAGGTACTACCTTCTCGGGAGGGCGCCCCAAGAACTCAACCTCCAGACTCCAGTTGATGCAAAAGCAAGAGGATATATTCAGCAATTGTACAATTGGGCATCTCTGCTCCACAGAGCAAGAGAAGCCCCGAACTGCAATCACACACCGTTTTTAAAGGCAAACCCCACAAAATTACAGTTTTCATACAGATTCATTTTTGATTGGTTCGTGTCTAGGGACTTTCCACAAAGTTTGGCTTAATCATAGGGTGGGTGTTCATCGCCATGGAGGCTAGGGTTGGGACATTCCAGAGCCAAGTAATCATTATCACCTGAATGTCTTGTGACATTCTGTGGTCAAACAATTGAGGTTCTTCCTGAGAACTTTGGGGGGGTTTACACACACACAAAGGTCACAGTGACTTTTCCCCGGAACTCCTGTAATTATCCTAACTACAGTTGAGCAATTCTCTCTTTACCAGAAACCTCCAGTTGTGGTGGAGCAGCAGTTGGGCAGCGTATCTTAACAGAAATCTTGACCTCGATTAAACAGTAGTTTAGCAATCCTGCTCTGGCTTTAGCTTCTCGATCCCAAGGGAGGGGGTTTCAGGCCTAAAGAGTATGGGGGTTTCAGGCCTAAGGAAAGTTGGGGTCTTACATTCTGTACCCCATTTTTGAATTGTATTATTTGGTTTTATGTCCAATTTCTTGAGTTCTTTATATAGTTTTGAAATCAACTCTCTCTCTGTGAGATGTGGGGTTAAGGAAGATCTTTTTCATTCTGTGGGCTGCTGTTTTGTCCTATTGCTGGTATCCTTTGCCTTACAGAAGCTTTTAGTTTCATGAAGTCTCATTTATTAATTGTCAATGTTAGTGTCTATGCTACTCGTGTTCTTCTACTCAGGAATATTTCTCCAGTGTCAATGTGTGACTATTCCCCACTTTATTTTCTATGAGAGTCAGTATATGTGGAGTTATGTTGAGGTATTTAATCCACTTAGACTTAAGTTTTGTGGGGGGTGATAGATAAGAATCTCTGTGCATTGTTCTACTTTCTGACATTCAGGTAGACCAGTACCATTTGTTGAAGATGCTTTCTTTTTTTCAATTATATAATTTTGGCTTCATTGTCAAAAATCAGGTATCCATAGTTGTGTGTATTTATGTCTAGGTCTTTGTTTCAAATTCATTGATCCATCTGTCTATTTTTATGTCAATAACATGCAGGTTTTATTACTATAGCTTTGTAGTAATGCTTGAACTCAGGAATGGGATACCTTTAGATGTTCTTTTATTGTACAGGATTGTTTTAGCTTTCCTGAGGTTTTTGTTTTTCCATATGAAGTTCAGTATTGTTCTTTCAAGGTCTGCTAAGAATTGAGTTGGGATTTTAATGGAGATTGCACTGAATCTGTAGATTGCTTTTAATAAGATGACAATTTTCACTATGTTAATTGTACTTATCCTTGAGCATGGCAGGCATTTCCACCTTCTGATATCTTCTCCACTATTTCTTCAAAGACTAAAAGTTCTTCTCATGCAGGTATTTAACTTTTGTGGTAAGTGTTAGCACAAGATCTTTTATATTATTTGTGGCTATTGTGAAAGATGTTGTTTCCATGATTTCATTCTTAGTCTACTTATCATTTTTATGTAGGAAAGCTATTGATTTTTTTTTAAGTTAATCTCATATTTAACAATTTCACTACAGGTTTTTACCAGCTGTAGAAGTTCTCTGATAGAATTTTTGGGTTCATTATGTATACTATCATCTGTGAATAATGATACTTTGATTTCTCCCATTCTAATTTGTGTCCTCTGGATTTCCTTTCTTTGTCTTATTGCTCTAGCTAGAAATTCAAGTGCTATACTGAACAAATATGGAAAGACTGGAATGTCTTATCATATTTCTGATTTTAGTGGGATTGCTTTGAGTTTCTCTCCATCTAATTTGATATTGTGCTATAAGCTGCAGAAATATAAATCAGGGATTTAGCTGACTACAGCAAAAGTTAATACCTGGAAGAAGCAGGGCTCTTACAGAGGAAAAAGCCAAGCATCAAGGAGTCTTGGTGATATTAGCTTTTAAATATATATTAGCTAGTTCCTGCAATGATTTTATTGTGTGCTATTGTAGCTTTCCCAATTTGTATTATTATAATTTTTAATTAATTAATTAATTATTAATTGATTAATTATTAATTAATTATTAATTAATCCTTCTAAGAACTTCTAACAGTGTATTTTATCTGAGTTACCTCTCAAACATCCAAAGACAAATGAAAGCCAGAATAAGCATTCCAGACCACCTGCTAGTCTCCTGAATTAAGGTAAATTTCCAAACAGAAGACAGAGTAAGCATTCCTGACCACCTGCTAGTCTCCTAAATTAAGGTAAATATCTGTATGGAGACACTGCCTTGGCCAAGCAAACAAGGCAGATATTAGGTACATAGCTTTGTTTCTTGTGCAAATTAAACTCAGACTCTCTTTTATACCTCAGCCCAAATGGCACTCCTAGAGTTCACCTCCAATAATTATTTCAGAACAAAAGGGCTTTTTTCTTACCAGGTGCATTCGAGCTATGACAAAGGTTTCCAAGCAGACTCACCCTGCCTGACCAGAAAGTGGCAGGGTAGAGTATTGCTGATTTTATGTGGGTTGAGATGGGTCATGGGAAAAGAAGAAGAAATGGAGATGGAGATAGGAATGAAGAGGAAAATGAGAACAAGATAGAAAGAACTTAGAACTATGAGAGGACAGGAAGAGAAGGGACAGAGAGGAGCTAAGTATGAGAACAGAACTGAAGCTGTGTTGATAGAATTTTGTCTCAGAAGAATAAAGTGAATGGACTAAAAAGTTTCATGTAAGTAGATTCATTTGATATCCCACAGATTAGTATCTCTGACATGTGTAGCATCTTCTGTAAGACAAACTTTTAACCAGTCTTATTAATAAACACACAGAACAAGAAATAAGGGTGAAAATCTGACAGAGATCAGAGGAATTAGGAGCAAGCCACCACTAGCCTCACCTCACCAACGCTGCTGCTACTTCCAAGGAGCAAAGCGAAGAGAAGAGAGAGACTTCCGCTCTAACCTGGCTTTTTATGTCTGTTCATTCTGTTTACTCATTTTTTATCCTCACCAAGCTACATAACTTCCTGTCTTGTCTGTATGGACCTTTAGAACTCTAAGGCTGATGTTGACAATAAAGGCGTGTGCCACCACCCCCTTCCCCTAGTTCCCAATGTGACCTTGAAGTCACAGAGAAACAAACGGATTAAGGGCGTGTGCTAACTTGCATGACTATTGTTTCACTACTAGTGGCTGGCTGCCCCATTTTTTCTCCAATCCTCAGATAAATTTTTATTGGGGAACACAGATAAAATATCACCACATTTCCCCTTTTTGTCTAAAATAAAAAAAAATAAAAAATTACAATATAAGATAAACTGTATACAATATGTACAAGCAATTAATACATCAACAAAGTCTAGTCTATATGTATTTGACAAATTCAGAGAGAATACTCCATTATCTATCTTATTTTGGTGAGTTTTTAATGTACCTAACTCACTTTTTATCCTAACTTATATTACTAACAGAAAACTATGTTATGATACCTTTTTAACTTATATGTCTTTTAAACATATACTTAGCACCTTTTGGTGAGTTTTTATTTTGAAATTTTTTAAGAAAAACTATAACTATCTAATCTTTAACTCCTTTAAAAACCCGAGAAGGAAACAATATTGCCTAGTAAAACAGGAAGTGTGAACAAGTAACTTCCAAAAAATGTGAGTTGAAAGAAACAGCCAGCTGCCTGAACAGTCACCCGAGGTTTTTCCGCAATGTTGGACATCATCTTTAGCCCATAGGCTTAGCGTATCTGACAGACTCATTTGTGAAGCAGGATGTATTCAAGGTCTACAGCTTGATCTCACATTTGGTGCGAGTATTTCATGGACCAGATAAACTTGAATTCCTCCAGTGTCTGGAAATTGATGGTGTTTTTGGAATTTAGCTTTTTATCTTTTTTGGCTTGTGGGTGGTTTTATTTTTTTTAATTAAATGTCAGTTTATCATTGAGAGGCCAGACTCTATCAGCCTAGTTATTCCTTCAAGAATAACTGTTTCAGCTGATGTTTCATTGTACACCAGACGCCATCGGCCCACTGCCTGTGCAACTGTCGAAGGAAAAGGCACTGTACCTTGTCTGGATTGTAAAGTCACTTCAGCGATGGTTTTGTATTGTCTTGGCCTTAAAGGATGCCTGTTGCCAAAGCTGCAACCACCCTCATCTTAGCAAGGATCGGTAGTCCTTTATTTTGTGTCCTGTTTGTCCTTTTTGAACAGCATACTGTCAGTAGTCAATGTGAGGGCACTTCCATGCCCAGTGGCTAACTGCCACATGAAAGTTAATTTCATATATAGTCTTTTTAATGTCCATATCTTCTCTGAAACAGATTGGTGTTGCCAGGAGCCGACATGTCTCATAGTCACAAAAAAGAAAAAAAATCAAAGTTATTAAAACATCTTAAATGCCATATTTTGTAGATCTCTGAAGGGTTTGAAGAACCTCTCTATCTAAAATATATCTCTGTTTAACCTTGAGAACGTCTAATATGACTACAAGTTTGATTGTAATGGCTAACCACTAACTTTTATTTTTTTATATCCTAATAATTGATAATAACTTTCAAGAATTAGCAAATTGCATAACATTGTTAAATGAACTGTATAGGTACAATACCTTGAACAAGATTAGAAATAAACACAGATAAAATATCACCACAATCTTCCCCAGGACTCTGTTTAAAATCTCCTCAGGACAGGCACCTGAGGGGGTTTCCATAATGTTGGCTATTGGCTTGCTGTATATTGCTTTTACTAAGTTAAAGTATGTCCTTTGCATCTCTGTTCTTTCCAAGACTTTTGTCATGAAGGTGTTTTGGATTTTGTCAAAGGATTTTTAAGCATCTAGTGAGATGATCAAGTTCTTTTTGTTTTTTCTTTCAATTTGTTTACATGGTGGACTACACTGACAAATTTTCATATGTTTAACCAACCCTGCATCTCTGGGATTAAGCCCACTTAATAACACTAGGTGGTCTTTTTTATGTGTTCTTGGATTCAGTTTGCAAGTATTTTATTGAGTATTTTTGCATATGTGTTCATGAGGAAAACTGGTCTGTAATTCTCATTCTCTGTTGAGTCTTTGTGTTGATTGGGTTTCAGGGTGACTGTGGCTTCATAAAATGAATTTTGTAATGTTCCTTCTGTTTCTATTTTGTGGAATAATTTTTGGATTATTTATATTAGCTCTTATTTAAAGGTCTGGTAGAATTCTGTGCTGTAACCATCTGGCCCTGGGCTTTTATTTTGTTTGAGAGATTCTTAATGACTACTTCTATTTCTATTTAGGTGTTAGAGGTCTGTCTGAAATGTTTATCTGATCTTGATTATCTTTGGCAAGTTGTATCTGTTGTGCCCAGGTTAAAACCCTCAAAGAGACCACCAGAGACTAGAGAAATTCAGAATGCAAAAGCAAGGTTTATTGAAGGTGCACAGTAGAAACCGACAGGGAACTCTTGTCCACAGCACCCGATGTAGCAAGGCAGGGAGGATAGTTGCTCTTTCTTTGTGAGCTTAACATTTAAAGGCAAAAACCCCAAAATTTTTCAAAGGGGAGGGGGCTTAGTACAGGTTCATTTTTGACTAGCTTATCTTTGCTTACTCTTAGGAATTTCTACAGTTCCTGAGTTATCTGATCCTTTAGCTAGACCTGTTGTTTGTCACAAGACCTCTTTTACAGACTATCTCTGGCATTGGGACATTCTGTGGTTAATCAGTTGCTTTCGGATGGCCCTCCAGGCATTCTGACTTTGTGACTTTGTATTGTTTCAATTCCTGGAGCCTCTGTCAGCATTCCTGGGAGGCTTGAAACTTAATACTCAGGCCTATTCTTTTTTTAGTTCAAGCAGAGGCTGTTAGTTTGGTCTTATTTTTGACTGAGGGTCCTTCAGTATCTATTAAGAAAATTGTCCAATTCTTGTAGATTTTTCAAGTTTGTGGAGTAAAGGTTTTTGCAGTTATAAACTGAGTCTGTGGATATCCTAGTTACTGTTGTTATGTTCCACTTTTTGTTTCTGACTTTGTTAATTGGGATATTCTTTCTGCCTTTTAGATTGTTTTGGTAAGGGTTTGGCTATATCACTGACTTTCTCAAAAAACCAACTCTTTGTTTCATTGATTTTTTTGGCCATTGTTCTCTTTTTTATTTTATTGATCTCACCTCTCAGTTTGATTATTTCCTGCCTTCTACTCCTCTTGGGTATGTCTGCTTCTTTTGTTCTAAATCTTCTCTGTTGTCCCGTTAAGTCACTGGATTGAGAACACTCTAATTTTATTATGCAGGCATTTATGTTATGCTATGAACTTTCCTCTTAGTACCACTTTTATTGTGTCCCATATGTTTCTGTATGCTTTGTTTTTATTTTCAATGAATTCTATGATATCATCAATTTCCTTCTTTATTTCTTCCTTGAAGTAATGGTTAAATCATTAGACAGTTGTTCAGTTTTCTTGAGTTTGTAGACTTTCTCTTGTTTCTGTTGTTGAAATCCAACATTAATACATGCTGGTCTGGTAGCATACTGAGGGTTATCTCAATTTCTTTGTATCTATTGAGAATTTTTTTGTAATAGAGTATGTGGTCAATTGTGGAGAAGGTTCCATTAAGGCACAGAGAAGAATGAATATTCTTTCGTGTTTGGGTGAAATGTTCTATAGCTATCTGTTAGGGTCATTTGAGTCATAATGTTTGCTAATTCCTATATTTCTCTGTTTAGTTTCTGTCTAGATTCACTGTCCATTGGTGAGGGTGAGTTCTTGAAATTTCCCACTATTTTTCTTAAAGCCACAACTTTTGCTTTATTGTTCATCAGCAAGATCACACAGTATGAAAAACATTACAATATAAAATATTTTGCATACTTAAAAAGGCACACACTCCTATAAATTCAAACACTTTAAAAATTCAGTTAACAAAGCCTCCAAATCTCTTTTAATACTGAAACTCTTTCACCTGGGGGCTCCTATAAAATCAAAAATAAATTAATACTTTCTTATTTCAAGAGGGATGAACCAGGGCACAGTTATAATCAGATCAAAGCAAAACCAAATTTCAACAGTATAAATCATTCAATGTCCAATATCTGGGATTTATTCATGATCTTCTGGATTCCTCCAAAGGGCCTGGGTCACTTCTTAGGCTTGGCTTTCTGCAACATACATAGTTTGTCTTCTAGCCTCGGATTGGTTCCATTCTATGGCAACTGCTGTTCTTGGCAGACATCTCATAGTACTGGGACCCTCTGCTACAATTGGGCTGCATTTTCACCCATACCGTCTTCTAGGTTCTCTTCATTGGTGCAAACTCTGGAATCTCTCCATGACCACTTCAATTCTGGGGCTTCCATTGCAAATCTGGGTACCTTCACCAATGACCTCTACTGACCTCTCACAGTATCGATTCTTGGCTGGTCCCTATGACCCCTCATACCTTCAAAAATAGCACTATCTGAAGTTTCCCACTATTAATGTGTGGGGTTTGATCTGTGACTTAAACTTTAGTATTGCTTCTTTCACAAATGTGTGTGACCTTGTATTTGGGGCATAGTTGTTCAGAATTGAGATGACGTCCTGATATGCTTTTTCTTTAATGTGTATGATATGTCCTTCTTTTATCTCTTTTTATTAATTTTGTTTTGAAGTACATTTGCTTAGATATTAGGATAGCTACACCAGCTGGCTTGTCAGATCCATTTGGTTGGAAATTTTTTTTCAACCCTTTATTCTGAGGTAATGTCTGTTTTTGGTGTTGAGGTGTGTTTTGGACAAAGCCCCTCTCCCCACCATCAAGGCTGAGCAAGACATCCCATCATATGTAATGGGATCCAGAAAGCCAGGTCATGCACCAGGGATAGATCCTGATCACACTGGCAGGGGCCTCTCAAACAGACCAAGCAACACAAGTGACTCTCATATGCAGATGGCCTAGTCTGGTCCCACACAGGGTACAGAGCTGTTGGTCTAAAATTTGTGATTTCCTTTGAACTTCTTTCAGTAGTCTCTGTAGATTCCCCTTCATGATCTTGATTCCCCCCCCCTTGCTCATATAATCTCTTTTCCCTCTCTTCAATTGAATTCCCAGAGCTTGGCCTGGTGCTTGATTGTGGATCTCTGCATCTACTTCCATCAGTTACTAAATGAAGGCTCTATGATGACAGTTAGAGTATTAACCAATCTAATTAGTGGAGTAGGGTAGATCAGTCACACTCTCCACTATTGCTAGTAGTCTAATCTGGGGTCATTCTTGTGGATTCTTGGAAATTTCACTAGCACCAGGTTTCTCCCTAACCCCATAATATCTCCCTCTATCAAGATAACTCTTTCATTGTTCTTTCACTGTGTCCCACCCCAATCTCAACCATCCTGTTCCTTCATGTTCTCATCCCCCATTTCCTCCCCTATATTGTCTCCCCTCAACCCCAGTTCACTCACAGAGGTCTCATCTGTTTCCTCTTCCCAAGGCAATCCATGTATCCCTCTTAGGATCCTCCTTATTTCCTAGCTTCTCTAGAACTGTGGGTTGTAGTCTGATTATGCTTTGCTTTACATCTTGTATCCACTTATGAGTGAGTACATACTATGGTCATCTTTCTGAGTCTGGGTTACCTCACTCAGGATGATATTTTCTCATTCCATCCATTTCACTTCAAATTTCATGATATTGTTTTTTATAGCTGAATAATACTCCATTGTGTATATGTACCACATTTTCCTTATCACTTCTTGAGTTGAGGGGCATCTAGGTTGTTGTCAGGTTCTGGCTATTATTGGGCAAGTGTCCTTGTGTAGTGATTGAACATCTCTTCAGTATATGCCCAAGAGTAGAATCATTGGGTCTTGAAGTAGATTGATTGCCAAAGTGTTGAGAAGTCACTGTACTGATTTCCAAAGTGGCTATACAAGTTTGCCCCCAAAGTAGAGAAGTGTTCCCCTTGCCCCACAATCTCTCCAACATATACTGTCATCAGTGATTTTGATCTTAGCCATTCTGAAAGGTGTATGATGGTATCTCAGGGTTGTTTTGATTTGCATTTCCCAGTTAACTAAGGATGTTGAGCAATTCCTTAAATGTCTTTCAGCCGTTTGAGATTCTTCTGTTGAGAATTCTCTGTTTAGTTCTGTAGCCCATTTTCTAATTGGATTGTTTGGTATTTTAAGGTCTAGTTTCTTGAGTTCTCTCTCTCTCTCTCTCTCTCTATATATATATATATATGAGATCAACCCTCTGTCAGATGTGGGGTTGGTGACAAAATTTTACCATTCTGTAGGCTGTCATTTTGTCTTATTTACCATGTCCTTTACCTTACAGAAGTGTCTCACTTTCAAGAGGTCATATTTATTAATTGTTCCTCTTAGTGTCTGTGCTACTATTGTTATATTTAGGAAATGGTGTCAGGTGCCAATGAGTTCTAGGTTATTTAGTACTTTCTCTTATATCATTTTCAATGCAGCTGGACTTAGGTTGAGGTATTTGATCCACTTGGACTTGTGCATGGTGATGGAATTGAACCTATTTGCAGTCTTCTACATGTTGACTTCCAGCTATGCCAGCATCATTTGTTGAATATGCTTTCTTTTTTCTATTGTACAGTTTTGGCTTCTTTGTCAAAAATCAGGAGTTCATAGATGGATTAATGTCAGAGTGTTCAATTCCATTCCTTTGTCCATATATCAGTTTTTAAGCCAATACTAAGCTATTTTTACTACTATATCTCTATAGTAAAGCTTGAAGTCGGGAATGGTGATACCTCCAGAAATTTCTTTATTGTAAAGGATTGTTTTAGCTATCCTCATTTTTTTGTTTTTCTATATGAAGTTGAGTATTGTTCTTTTGATGTCTGTGAAGAATTGTGTTGGGACTTAGATGGGAATTGTATTGAATCTGTAGATTGTTTTTGGTAAGATTGCCATTTTTATTATGTTGGTTCTACCTATCTGTGAGTATGGGAGATCTTTCCATTTTCTGATATCCTCTTCAATTTCTTCAAGAACACATAGTTCATGTCATACAGGTCATTCACTTGCTTGGTTAGAGTTATCTCAAGATTTGTGGCTATTGTAAAAGGTGTTGTTTCTCTTTTTCGGCCGATTTATCATTTGTATGTAGGAGGGCTACTGATTTTTTTGAGTTAATCTTGTATCGCACCACATTACTGAAGGTATTTATCAGTTGTAAGTGTTCCCTGGTAGAATTTTTGGGGTCACTTATGTATACTATCATATCGTCTGCAAATAGTGAAAGTTTGACTTCTTCCTTTCCAATTTGCATGCCCTTGAGCTCTTTTTGATGTCTTATTGCTTGAAGTAGAACTTTATGTACTCTGTTGATTAGATATGAAGAGAGTGGGCAGCCTNGTCTTGTTCCTGATTTAAGCAGAATTGCTTTGAGTTTCTCTCCATTTTTTTGATGTTGGCTGTTGGCTTGCTGTGAATTGCCTTTATTTAGGTATGTTCCTTGTATTCCTGATCTCTCCTTTATCATGAAGGGGTGTTGGAGTATGTCAAAGGATTTTTCAGCATCTGATAAGATGATTATGTGTTTTTTTCTCTCAATTTGTTTATATAATGGATTATATTGACAAATTTTCATATGATGCACAATCCCTTCATCTCTGGGATGAAGCCTGCTTGATTATGGTTGATGATATTTTTTGATGCGTTTTTGGATTTTGTTTCCAAGTATTTTATTGAGTATTATTCATGAGGGAGAGTGGACTGGAATTCTCTTTCTTTGTTGCATCTTTATGTGGTTTGGGTATCAGGGTAACTCTAGCCTCATAGATTTTGGCAATGTTCCTTCTGTTCCTATTGTTTGGAACAATTTGAGGAGTTGTAGTGGGCAGCAGTTCCAGCTTTGACCTGAAAGCATAACCCCTAGTGATGCTCCCAGTAATTATCATGCCTACCTAGGACCTCTCCCTGGGGTGGGCTGAGACAGGAGCCTTGAAGACTGGAGATCCATCTGTGCCAGCCCTCTTGGTTTCTGGATCATAGACACTGGATGGTAGATTGAGCAGAGATCTCCAGAGAACACTGCTGGACTGTACCTCCCCTCTCCTGGACCCTGTGACCAACCCCTTTACTTGTTGTAAGTTACCTTAAATAAACCTTTTGTTAACTACGTGGAGTTGCCTTAATCATTTTTCCCTTTATCTGGCATTCACGCTGGCAAACTCCAAACACTTGGGTGGCTTCCACCCTCAGCCTCCTTTGTGGCTGCTGTGGCACAGTTTCTATGCTTCTATTGCTATATATAATATTTATATATACAATTCTACCTATGTTTAGGCCATTTTGGGTATTGTTACAATCTTGAGGTCACTGTCCTTATGGCATATCTGCTTACAGACTGTTTATCTTGTTATGTGAAGCCTTAGTCCTTAAGTTATTTTAGTAGAGAAGACTTATTGAATTACAGTCACTAATGCTTGTCATGTCTATATTTACAGTAGTTAGGTTCTCGAGACTTACAAAAAACATATGT